>OMNV01009544.1:0-27327 GCA_900303265.1 Brotula barbata
AACTAAGTTCGTACGGTGGCACAGCTGGCGTTCTGTGGCAGTAGGGAGTGTGTCTCTTGATTTGTTGATGTGTGTGTCTTTGCGTGGAAATGTGGGCCAGTGTGCCGCACAGATTTTCTGCAACAGCAGAATCACGTTGTAGTGCATGTCCCCTCCCCCAACTCTTCAAAAGTTGAGTGGATTATTGCTGTAGTATCCAGTCACGTATTCGTGTCCTCTAATTTGGAACAGCTCCACGTTTTTTCCATTTTTCCAGCCATCTGGATCTCAGCACTGGCTTTGCATTTCATAATTCCTCATTAGCCAAATGGTGCAAAATGCAGGTGCACTAACGGTCTGGTACCTCGTGCTGCACGGCTGATAGGAGATGAATGGACCTAACGTTGAGTGAGCGATAACGTTGGCCCTCGTCTGGCTCCAATTGTTCTGTGTCGTTTATTCAATATCCACTGCATTTTGGGTGCCTTCCCAGCGTCGGGTGTCCTCCTTCCCCCCCCTACGCCCATTCTGTTCTTTGCCATGTGTGTTTGTGCCATACTCTCCGGAATCCATGCCAAGTCCGTCTCTGGAAACACCAAACATATGAGCTCCCAGGTCCATGAACTTATTACAGATGTTCTGTTTGTTTATACCCTTTTTCCTGTTTTCACTTTAATTTTGGAGATTATAGATAACAACATGTTCAAACACAGAACAATCTGACTGAAAAGGAGCTGAGCAAGCAAGATGCTAGATGGTCAAACCAAGACGTTGGACTTGAAAAGGGAAACGTACACGGAAATACATGTTTTAGGTGTCGTAGCAAGTTAAAGAGAAATGTTTTGTTTTGTTTCATAAAGATTTTGCAGTGAGGTCAGAATGTGTTTGGATTCAAGCTTATTAATCTGACATCATTGGTGGAAATATGATACACATTGAGCGCCTGTCGCAAGATCAATATATAACCATTAGTTTTACTGTGCATGGCAGCTGGGACTGTTGTGTCTCTTGAGTCCTTTTGAGTTTGTCTTTGTCTCAAACCAAACCCAGTTAACTCTCTCTCTCTCTCTCTCTCTGCCTCTCTTTTCCTCAGCTGTGTGAGAGTCCGTAACCTCCCATGCCTTCGTTGGCATGTGATGGAAGAAAAATCACCCTTCAGATCTGTCATGGTTTCCAGACTGCCAAAGTTCGGTGGACGTGCCTCGACCGGTGGTGCGATCCCCTTGTCCAACGGTGCCTCACAGCAAACCGCCCCTCCGCAGGATAACAAAACAACTCCCCCAGGAATCCGCTCAAATGGGGTGATTCATGCCTCTCCTGTTTCCCTGAGATGGAAGAAAGATGAAGGGTTTAACCCCTCCAGCCCCTCCAACCCCCTCATCCCCACCAGCACCGGGGATAAGTCTTTTGAAGACAAGCCTCGGACTCAGACTCAGCTTTCCTCTTTGGGGACTGAGGTGAAGAATTCATCCCCAGGGACACCCAAGATGAGGAGGTCTGGTTCTTTGACGGTCGCTGTTTCCAGCCCCAAAGCCATTCCTAAGCAACCATCAAAGATGACTCCCAAATTAGAGACCACGCTGGGCCAGAGCCTGCTGAATGGAGGTCCTAAATTGGACCAGAATGGGTCTGGCATTCCTGCCCGGTCTGGATCAGAGTCCCGCCTCGCGCGCCCAAGGTTAGGCTCTCCTCGAAGCAGCTCTCAGGACAGCTTGTCTCATTCCAATGACAACCTTAAAACTTTGACACAGGATAGCATGGTTCGTTCAAACAGCTTTACCCACATCAAGCAGATTCCCTCACCTACGAGCCAGCCTATGACCCGGTCCTTCTCCTTCAACCGGGCTGTGGAACTGGCCAAACCTCTCGCCAACACTCAACTCCAACCGCCACGCTGTAGCTTCCTCAAACCTCCCCAGCTGAGCAACGGGAAATTAGGTTTAGGGCTCGGAAGCTTCAATGGCGTCGGAGGTGAAGGAGGTCCAGGTGGAGGACTTAGAGGGCTGAAGTTCAGCAGATCGCCTCCAGCTACTAACTCTTCGCCCAGCCCCTCAGCCAGTCCGGCACCCACGACTCCCAGTGCTTTGAAGAAGCCACTGCTACCCAGTTGTGTGCTGAACAAGACGTTCGGCAACAGTGGAAGGTCTTTGGGCTACAGACTGCCTCGACCTGGGCAAGTCAAACAACAGAAGCCCCTTTTGCCGCCCCTGGTAAAGGGGGACGCTAAACTTTCCGCTACCCCAGAAGGGGCAAAAAAAGACACCAAGCCCACTGGTGAGGCTGAAAAAGCAGACCGCCACACTGACAGTGATGGGAGCTCAGTCGGGGAAGGAAAAAGGAGAGGAAGGGATGTGCTGAGGCGGGGCTCCGTCCAGGCAGCAGTGGAGACCGTGGAAGACATGTCCCTTTCCTCTGCTTCCTCGCTCGACAGAGGTGACACCAGTGAGGAATTCCAGGATGATTTTGACAGTGTGGGAGATGCGCTTAGTGATGGGGATCTGTCTGACAACAGGGAAGCTGGCAGTGCCCAGAACCGCCTACACAGCTTTCTCAATGAAACCATGGAGTGGGACACCGTGGACCTGACAGGTGAGAGAATACAACCGAATAAATAGAATGTGTACTTGCCACATACCAATACTTGCTGTACGTGCTTCCACAGGCCATAAAGCCGCAGTCGCTCTGCAGGAGTCGCGGTTACCCCCGGTGTTTTCTCCAGAGGGGAGCGATGTGCCCCAGGGTTCATCTCTGGAGCTGTCACCCTCCAACAGCTCTGGCGGTACCTACATGTGGGACGAGGAGGGTCTTGAACCTTTTGTCGGACCTGGGACGCATCCCTGCAGCTATCCCAGCTATGACGAGTCAGAACTCAACAGCATGGTGAGCCAGCATTCATTTCCTGTTGATGAAAAAACCGATTGGCTGCATGTTTCAGTATTTATGTCATATTCCTGTAAGGGCGTTTAAGGTTGGTCAGGGTGATTAAATAGTTTACTTCACCTGCGTTATCACTAACTGACCTTGTAGTGCATTTATGTTCACTTTCACAAACTTAGTGTTTAGGTTGTAAAGGTAAATGTAAAAAATGATCCCTTTACATCATTTGTTTTGATCTAACGAGGGCTGGTTTTACTTGGACGGAACAGCAGTTAAGATTTGTTTCCAAACTACCAGAATAGTAAGAAATAGTAGAAAAGTTTTGGGCCCTGATGTATCGAAGTCCTTAGACACGGCACGGACCACTGTCAGTGTACATCTGTCAGCTGAAAATAATGATGCCTTTGGAATAAAGAAGGTATAAAGTGCATTCTTATCTCTGAAATGTTACTTCGTTAGAGGAAAACATTCATAGACATTGATAAACAACGTAGCCTGATGCTTTCAGTTTTCCGGTGAAATTGTGTCTCCCTTTAGAGGTGGTTATCTGTACAGATTTAATGTACTTTGGGGCCATTAGCGAGCACATCCGCAGCGTTTATTTTTGCTGTGATTCCGTCTCTTGATACAACTTACTCCCTAACCTTATTTCATTCATCACTTTTAAAAATACCCCTCCTTTCCTTACTACCTGGGGATTAATTGACCACAACAAAAGCCGAGCGGGGAAGAAAAATGGTTTAATTGTGCCGGCTATTTTATGTGAAGGTCTCTCCGCACCAGCCATCACTGAAACAAGGCGGTCGTCCTTGTTTTGGCCTTCTGTACTCTATGGTGCTTGATCACAGTTATGTATAAAGAGCTTAAAATGAGCTGGATTAGAAATTGTATAATCAGCTTTGCGCGTTCACTACGGCTTCTCACAGTGTGGGTTTATCATGTGATGATGATACGGAATGAAAGTCACTGGAATTTGGAGTTGGCTTTATCCCTCAGCCACAGATGCATAGGAATTACCAAAGCAAAACAACAAGGAGGGGGAAGAGGCCCTGCATGCGTGTGTATTGGCGTTAGCTGTCAGTGAAAGCGCGTGCCTTAGTCATGTGTGTATGATTAAGAGTCAGTACACACGTCCTAAGGGGTGCATGCGTACACTGTCTGTGTGTGTGTGTGTGGAATAGATTAGCTGTCCTGTGACCACGTATGGACTCAAACTCAGTGAACCCCAACTTAAATCAGAGAGGAATCACTCTAAGTCATCAATAATGACTGCAGCTTCTGCTATGATATCAACGCCATTACAAGTGATGAGCAAGCAAAACCTGCTGACTCAGCAAATTCTTCCTTTCGGCGAGGTTCATTCATACTGCTCTGTAGTGACATCTGATGGACAAAGGGAAGAAGAGCAGCTGTTCACTCTATTCTGTCTGACACGTGGTGTTTGATGGTACTTAGTGTCAAAGCTAATGTCGCCGTCATGTTATTTGTGTTAAAATTAATGAACAAATAATATAGCATGTGTCAACACCATTAGCTTGACTACAATTCTACTATCACTGTCACATCCAGGCATTCTGAAGCTACTGTTTGTTAACATATATTCTTATGTGCTGTTTGCATTCTAAATGAAAAGTGTCTCAAACGTATCGTGTGTGTTTTCCCATCTTAAGCCCGCTAACGTGCCGTCTCTGTACCAGGAGGGTTGGTATGTAAATTCCAGCCTAACTTATTAGAGATCATTACAATCTGTTCTATGTTTCAACCATTTAATCCCTGGTAGGATCAGCACCAGAAGTACGTTCCATGGATTATGCTCCAATGTTCAGATTTCAGTCCGGTGCTCATGAAAGGTTTTTAATTTGTGTGATTCACAACGTAAAGATCTCATATTTCAAGACAAATAATTCTTTGCGATTTTATGGGTCTAATTTCAACGTTGCGTGGGTGCAGCCATCGCCTCGGTCAGTGCGAGAAAGCCAACTCCTCTATACATTCCCTATAGTGAAAATATGAAAATACAGCTTTCCTCGTGTAAAATGCCCACCAAAGACATTTTTAGTCCACGTAAGTCCACTTACTTGAGCTCTAAAGTATCTTACATACATATCGTGTGAGGGCATTGACATCCCTTGGTGAGATACAAAAATAGTCTTTGCTATAACCGACAGTTAGAGAGGTGTCTGATGAAGAGAGAGTGAGAGAGAGAGAGAGAGTAGTTGATGTGTGATAACAGCCGTAAAGGGAATGTAACTCAGCCATTAGAGGAAATGAGCCCAGGTAATTGGATGCTTCATCCCTCTATCCTGTCGCCTTTTCTCTTACTTTCCTTCCACCCATCTTTTTGTACTTTTCATTCTTTCTCATCCGGTAATTAAATATTTCACCTTAATGAGAAGAAGAAAACAATGAATATATCGTTAACAGGAAATGGACCCTGATTCCCGCCTGTTTGTTCCGCTCAAACTCCCCCGTCGGCTGCTGCCCAAAGTGGGAGCGTTGTAATTTTCGTTATGGTGGAGGATATCCTGCACCACAGTTTGTTTAGGGAGGAAGATTTGACTGATGCACCATTTGCATTTGCACCTGTAATGTGTTTTCTTTGGCCTCTTAGTCTGAAACTTGGATCTGCCTTTACTCCCAACGAATTGCATGAAATAATAATTCAAACCAATCGTAATGACATCATGTGAGTTCTCCCTGTGTCTACTTGGGTTTCCTCCAGATGTGTGGTGAGTATCGACCGTGGGTATGAATGGGAGTGTGATTGACTGGTCTGTCTGTACGTGTCAGCCCTGCAGTGGACCGGTGACCTGTCCATAAGCGGTATAGATCACAGATGGATGGACGTATTAGTGAATGAACTCATGGGTTTGCCTGGTCAGGTTGCAGTGCTGATATCTGTCCACTTGGAGGCACTGTGCATCCTCAAGACAGCAGAATGTGTGGGTGCTTGCAGCTTTCCTTGCTCGAGTGTGTGTCTGTATTTTCCTGGCTATATATGGCTCCATCTGCATTCATATGCCTCCGTGCAAAATCAAGGGGTGGGATACCTGAGCTCATAATAACATTCCCATGATGCACCATGCAGCTCAGCACAGTGCCAGCTTACAAAGTTACCAAAAAGCCAAAATGGAGGGCTACTTTTTCTAGTAACTGTTCACGTTTCCTTGGCTTCTGTGCAATTCATCATGCATAGGCCAGGGCAGAATGCATACATAAATTATTTAAGTAAAAAGCAAAAACAAAAAAGTAACATACATACAACGATAAAGCTTTTTTTTTGTTATTTTTACATTTTTATGAGTATTTTATCATTGCCAAACTTCTCAGTTTGCAGATGAACACTCATTTTGTGCTTTAAAAATTCAGAACAATACTCTCCGAGTCACGGTCTATGTCGTATCGCAACAAATTACAACTACCTTAGAAACTGCCGCCTCATGAATCATCATAATCAGCATCTCTGAGGCATATTCTCTTCAAAAAATTGAACTTTATAAGCCTAATAAAGTTAGACTTCACTGCGAGGTTGTTCCACCGGATCGTATAGGAAGGTGACATTTATCGTGTCAATCTCGTTCATTTCACTTTTTTTCTGAACCCGAGGTGTCAACGTTTAAATGAGGTAGAAAGTGTGTAAATTTATGGAGTCAAAATGAATTAGAAGCCGGATCGTTGCGATTTGGAGCCGTTTGTTTGGGAATTTAACTTTTGCTTTTATTATTAAGTGCGTGAGCTGGAGTTTTTCTCATTAAAATGAATATATTTCCCTTGGAATGGCAGCGTACACTCCCTGCAGTGTGAAGCTTTGAATGAAAAACACCAAGTTTTACCTTATTTCTTTTTTCTTTTTTTTTTTACTGCCTAACACATTCTTGTCTCTGGTGGCCGTCTGTTATTTTGTGATTTCACGTTTTATTTATTTGAGCAGTTCCTCCTCTCTGCTGCAGATGTTTTCTTCATCTCTCCCCGTCTATCTCCCATTCTGTCTCTATCTTTTGCTCGCTCCGCTTCCCCAAAACTGTAGATTTTCTGCTGCTCCTCCTCGCTGATTTATTTATTTAGCCCCTAATTTTCGTCTTTTGTCGAACCAGGCCGAGACGGGTCAATTCATTAGTGTTTAAGTGACTGGGGTTCTTTGTCTGCCGTGCGCCCACCTATTACAGACCTTGCTTGCATAAATGAAGCTTCCATTTTACCCTCCTCTGTTTGTATTTATTTCACATTGCCAGTGCCAGAGCTAAGAAGTAAACAACTTTAGTTTTCTATTTTGCGCCACGTTTCTCTGCATTCAGTTTGTTCACTGGCCATAAGACATAAAGGTGAAGGCTTCAAGTTTGGGTTTTGACAACAATGTTAGTTATTTCTAAAACGACAGCCTGCACAGTCTGACCACAGTCAGAAACTCAGAAAAGTCCGAAAAGTGCGGACTTTTATTTGACTTCAGATCACTGAGTCCTCCCACACTGCCCCCCCATCCTCTTAGACTACTCTCTTACTGGCCATAAAACATAAACCGAGTGTGGTCTGCTTATTGGCCCACTCCTGCAGCAGAGGAAGACCGTAACCCATTCAGGGATTGACAAGATAAAAGCAAAATCAATTTTATTTTCAACGGAGAGTGGGTTTATTAAGTTCAATCAGTGTGTAGACCCTATATTTATTTGTGGACACTTGATCGGCTACAGTGACATCTACTGCATGCTGCATGACTCTGCACTTTATAACTTCAGCAGCAGTCTCGCCGTCAGAGATTAAGCCGTCGTCTTAGTCGAGATTTACATCAATTTGCTTCGTGTTTGTTTCTCCCAGATTCTGTTTAATCGCCATTTAAATGCTCTGACTAAGCAGTCAAACGTTGCTGTCAGGGAGGTTGTGTTTGTGTTGTACATCTGACAACCTTTAACTGTTTTACAGATCTAAGTAAGATGAATTAAATGAGGCGAAGCGATCAAATCTAGGATCCGATTTCAGATTTTTAATAGGATTCACCGACATTGTTACATCACTTCCAAATGATGTAAAATGATTTTGAATTCTTTTCCCTTTACACCGTCCAGCCGTCTGCAGCTTCGCATAACTTAAAAAGTTTTTGGCGTCCGGCAACTCACGGTGAAACGGAGGATCTATGCGGTGTCAGTGAACCTGCCGTTTGCCAAGCCGAGGATCTCCGAGGCTGTAAATCAATATGCAATTACATCAGTTTCCCACACGCTACAGGCCGACTTAACCAGCAGGTGTTATGAATACTGTACGTGACCTTCCCAAGCTGGATCCATGGGTGTCATATTTCTCTATACGGCACGCTGAGGAGCACAACGAGTCCAATAATGTTTGTCCGTTCATATCCAAAGTCAATAGATTTCATAGGTTTTGTCCCCAAACCTATGATTTATGTTACACTGACACAACTACTGATTTTTTGGAGTTTTCTCCCAAAGAGGAACAAAGGCTCCTTTAGCACCTCACATTAAGTACATTGTCAGTATCCATATCCATATCCATTAATCCTGTTCCTCTTTCTCGCGCTGCAGATAACAAAACAAAACTTTTGTTGTTAGGCATTGACAGCGAGCTGGAACTCCCCGTCACATAACAAAAGGAATGACAGCGAGCGGAGCCACCTTTTAGTTTTTTTATGTTTATGACATCACACAGTACCTGAGCTCTTTATTCTGATTACCTGTCTCCTCTATGTGGGTGCTGGTTTAATTTACTTAAATAATGAGGTTAAAGGTTAGATAGATGGAATTCAAAGGACATATTCTTCATCATAATCACCACTTAGTCCCTATATCTATAAAGATTTTCTAATTTTGTGTCACCTGCACAATTTTGTGTATAACTTCTGTTACCTGAGCTTTGCTGCGTCCTCTCTCTCTTTCTCCGTACGTGTGTGTGTGTGTGTATCTCCACTCGATCAAACTGTTTTCAGAGACACAACAAAGTTAAAACCTGCGTCTCTCTGGTTGTGAAAATCGTCCCTGGTTTCCTCTGCCTCAGCAATAATAAATCACTTCTTTGTCTATTTAAATGGATCTCCATTTCCTCCTCCCTGGTTTTTTGGTCTCCCAAATACATAATTCATGAAGCCAAACACACAGTTTCCAATACGCCGCTTCTCTGTCATTCTGGCAGGTGCAAAACCTCCTTAGTAAATATGGAGAAGTGCTATTTCAGTCATTTGTGCCTCCACTCTCTCGCCCTGTTATTTATCTTAAAGCCTGTTATCTAAAGTTCATCTTAAGGGTTCATTTCAGCGGTTTAAAATTGTATTTTTTTTTTTCTTCAATCAAGCCGAAAATGAAGGTTCCACTTTACCTTTTAACTTTTCGTGATGAGAATTTCCATTGAACCCCCGGGAAACGCAGCGAGCTCGAGCATCGAGTAGAATTACTGTAAAAGCTTTTTACTCTGCGGGGCGTGTCGGTCCCATGCCCGGGTCACTTAAGGGGAAACAGTCAAAGAGAGAGAGAGAGGTTCAGCCACACGGGGTCTCGCTCATCTGACTGTCTTAATCAGCGATTGCAGTACGGTGGAGTATGTTGAGAATCTCGCCCTGGCTGATTGTGGGGAGATGTGGGTTTATGGAAGGCCTCCAGTGTTTATAATATATGAATGTGACTCTGTCATGTCAGGTTCCTGTATTGATGAAGTCAATTCATTATTATGGGAACGAGTCCTGCAGCTACAATTAAAGCGGCTGCTGTTTAAATAACACGGGGCAGGATTCCAATCAAAGTTGCCACCACTCAATCACTGACATTCATTATTTATCAAATTCTTCCCACGTGTGTCAATAATGATAACAATTATTATTATTACCACTGTTATTATTAGAAAAACAATCACGTATGCACGATTGTTTGGTCTCGGTGTGCGCACGGCATTTGATGAGCTCTGACAACACCAGAACTAGTTTCACCTTCAAAAAAGACAAGATCCTGGGAAAACAGCACAAAAGTCTTCCTCTCCATCCCTCCTCTCTGATTGAGGGAATTCATTAGGATCTCGCGAGGTGCCGGGTTGAAAAGAGCAACTCGCTTCATGTGAGACTGAACAGAGACGCAGACATCTGATGAGAATCAGTACAGTTCGGTCTGAAAATGTCTCCCTGTTACGCACTGAATGATGATTTTAGCCTCTTATCTAAAGCTGAAGTGTCTCTCTCTCTCTCTCTGAGTCTCTCATTCTCGCAAACAATCATTTTATTCCCAGATTATCCTGATTTCTCAGCGCCCTAAGCTGAAGTTGTTGCATCCCTCTGGTGTGAAATATAATTTCCTCCGGAGCTGCACGCCATAACAAAGGCGCAGAGTGAAACACAGAGGCAGAGAGATAGACAATCTCTCATGAGTGATTGTCAAGAAAGACGTCTGAGAAATGAATCCCACACTGCAAGTTTCAAGGATGATCGTAATCGCGAGGCACATTGTGATATCGTGTTGTAACATCATATTACCCAAATGGGGGTGTGATGATTCTGCCAAATACAGTATGGGTGTAATACATCGATCTAAGGGTGAAAAATCACTGAAAATAATAGATAAGCTAATCCGTAGTTAATCTAAGTTACACTTAGCTCAATCAAAACCTAATAGCCCAACCAATACAAGCTCCTTATGATATTGAGTGTAATAACTGTCAACATGCTAGTTAGATGGACACACGTGAAAATGTGAACGTGTGTGTACCACCATGATATTCCTGTGATTTGAATTGAGTTTGATTATATGCTGAAACAAAGCATTACTCGTTTGTCGGTGGTGACCTCAGTGTTTCCGAGCTCTGTGTGCCGATTTATGCCTGCACAGATCGTTGTTTTTCACAAAGTGAAGCCTTATCGTTACTCTGGCTTTACTGCGGAGGTAAAGGGGTACAGTGCTACTTTAGGAAAGTTATGTGAGAATAGATTATGCAGTAGGAATAGAATGGATCACTGTCCTGATTCTTCTCTCCCTCTTTTTTTTCTTTTTTTCTCCTCCTTCTGACTTCCAGATGGAAAAATCCCCCTCAAAATGCTGTAATGGATTCTTGTCCACTGTTTAAGGGATGGGGGGCCCCCTAGGGGAAGTTTTGGATATTACACGGTGCTCTATCACACTTAGTAGATTACACATTTTAACGGGTCCCCCTGAATGGGGCGGTGGTGGTGGGGGGGCCCTTTTAGCTCAGGGGCCCCAGGCGTTTCTGCCATGCCCGCCCCGACACGACGTCTCTGCATATCATCACACTGAAGCTTCTGTATTGATCGTATTCCGAGAAAATGTGTCAAAACGCACAATGGTGTCTGTTATTTAACCCGTCCTTTTTCAATAAAATCCTCATATTCAGAGAGTTTAGAGGCACCAGATTAGAGAGGTGGAAGCATAAATGAGATGGAACCATGGCGCGAGACAGACATGAAGGACAGCATAAGTATATTTAATTTATTCTTTTTTTTCATGGTTTCTTCTTCATTAACTCTGAAGTACTGGGTGCCATTCAGTTACCCAGCAAAACACGAGGTTTTCAAAGAGTAATTTTGTGGTTGTGCCTTCTACTCAAAGGCCTTGTCAATTTACTTTTGCAAAGCATGTAATTGCCTTGAAAAATCCTTCTTTTGAACTCTTGATTTTATTCCCTTGCTTTGGGGTAAGCTTTGAGTTACCGGATTGACAGCGGCGTGGCAATCAAAGCGGCTCCATACTTTGTGGTTGTTATGAGATACAGTATATTTCTGTCAGGCTTTCAAAACAGTCTTTATTATCATTCATAATTGCTGTATATTTTCTCCACAAGGCTGAATCTTGACACACGCAATGAGACCCGGTTCTAGCCACCCGTGTTGAAAGGACAGAGAGAATCATGGGAAATGAGACCATACCAAACCGAGCGTGCTAATTTTATCTGTCCCAGTGTTATTAACAATTTCAGATGACAAAAACCAAGTGTCAGCTAATTAAAAACCGTGAATGACACAGATAGAAATACAACTTGACTTATGTTGTATGTTGTAAGCAAGCAACTCTACTGTGGTGTGCAAACATCCAATCCTGGCTTACTGTAGTAGGAATAACAGTTGTTTATTACACCATTGTTTCTCAAATGGGGGTAGGTGTACCCCTAGAGGTACTAAGATCTATGCGAGAGAAAGTAAAAACTAAAAAAAGTTTGACAACCATTGTATTACACAATGGAAGATGATTTCAATAGATAAAACACACACACACACACACACACACACACACAAATAAGCTTACATGGCGTTTCATTCATCTTGTCAAAACATTTATCTCCCAATTTGTGTCCCAGAGCCTAAAGACTTGAGACTAAATAACATAATGGCTGTAATGGAGTCATTATGAGCTCATTCTTTGCCTTTGCCCTGCGGTGATGTAATTCGTACCTGTCTTTCTATTTGTGTTTCTCAGGATATCCTGAACAATCTGGACCCTCTGGAAAGCGAAGATCTGGAAGATGACGACCTCATGCTGGACGTGGACTTGCCAGAGGATGGATTACAAGGTCAGCACACGCACGCGGAGACACAATCACACACACGGTGGTACCAGGCAGGCCAGCATTTTTATGTAAATGCAGTTATCCCACAGAGAAATTGAATTAGCAAGGTTATGCAGTGGCCATGACAAATACTTCAATCTCATTGGCTGTAGGTTGTCCTTTATGTTTGTATAATCCTACACCTGAAGCAAAACTCTTGATCATAATTGTAAATTAATGCATTAGCAAGGTCTAGAGTATTCTATTTCCTGCAATATCCTTCCATGCCACGTAATGGCCTGAATAAATTGAATCCTGCCTCGCCTTGGGTAGAGATTTTACACTGGAACATCCATTACAATCCTTAAATGGACACCTTGTTGTGTATTATGCAGCGCGGCCTTTTACCAGTTGGTTAAGGAAGAGTTATGACATCACACCAACTCATTCTGTATTTTCACACACAATGAAATTCGTCCTCTGCACTTAACCCCTCCTAATGACGAGGAGCAGCGGGTGCACTCGGTACAGTCCGCCGCCTGGGGGACAACCTCCAGATCGACGGCCTAGTGCCGTAGTCAAGGGCAACAGAAGGAGCAATTAGCCTAATGTACACGTCTGACGTTAAACGGCGGCCGGGAAGCTGATTTTCTCGTATCCAGCTCATTGTTTGGCTGCGTTTGTACGAACAGATGCTCCCCGACTCACTGACAACCACAATGAGCTGAAAAGGGCTTAAGGATCAATGTTGACGTTTCATCCCCCGTGCGAAACAGTGACAGCTAGAACGATGATGTGGATGGTATACTGGGCAAGGCTGCGAAACATAAGGTCTGGTTTTACCGACCAACCTGTGGTCCCACCCTCACCTACACACTCTTGAATTCTGGACCCTGACTGAAAGAGTAATTTTGTGGATACAAAGCAGCCGAAATGAGTTTCCTCCGCAGGCTGTCAGGACTCACTCTGAGCGATAGGATCAGGAGTTCAGACATCACAGGAGAGCTCAGGGGAGAAGCACTCTTCCCTCACCGACACGGTTTGTTCGGACATTCAGTCAGGATGGCTCCTGGATGTGTCCCCAGATAAGCAGTGGGATAGGCTGGAAGTAAAATAAATTCCACAACTTTATCCATAAAATCCCATCATCCTGATCGTATTCACACGTCAAGCAAAGTGTGAACTATTTTGTCTCATCATTTCCTCTCCATTTCCACGCTGTTTCTATGTTTCACATTCATTATGTTCTATGAATAGTTTTGGCGGTGTTATTATGGATTTATCAAATGCAGCGTTGTCACACATGAGTGACAGGGGAGGATGCAAAGACACGTTAAGCTTCACATGCCATCAAATGTTATGAATAGACAGAGAGACGGTTAGTTTGTGGGTTCGAATCCCAGGGTCAACCACCACACCTTTCTGTGTTTCCATGTTCTCCCCGTGTCTGCGGTTTCCCCCATCCACAACAACATGTACGTCAGGTTAATCACTCGTGCTGTTGTCCCTGACCAAGGCAAAGGTGGAAGATCTGGAGTTAGTCCCTGGGCGCTGCTGTGTATGTGTGTGTGTTTGTATGTGCATGTGGTGGCTGCCCACTGCTCCTCATTGATGGGTAAAAATGCAGAGAATTAATTTCTCTACGGGGATCAATAAAGTGCCCCTCTTTCTTTTCTTTCTTTCTTTCTAAATCCGGCCCACTCAAAGTCTTATTCACAGCTCGTATGATTTAATATCGACAACCTCAGACACCTACTGACTGACTGACAGATTCCCCCCGCACACACAGAACCATATGGATGGACACAAGCACATTCACCCATGAACACATCCCTGTGGCAGCCTCACAGCGCTGATGTCATCCAGTCATTTTGTCCGTTATTCCTCCGTTAACAGTGACTCTCTTGTTTTTTCCAACTGGGGAATGTAGCAGCAATGTGACAGAATGAGTGAGCGGGTGAGTGAGAGAGAGAGAGAGAGAGAGGGAAGTGTTCACTCCTCAAGAATGTGAACTGGAGTGCTAATCATACCTACTCCTTCTTGGGAAGCAGGCATATTTATAGCTCTGTGTCATGGCTAACGCGAGGGAGAGCGAGCGAGATGGTGAAAGTGAGAGAGTCCAGCTAGGCCCCCGAAACGAGGGATAGGGTGTTCCCTTCCTCTCTCTCCCCCCGTAGACACCCTGGCTCCTCCACGAAACAGGAAGAGGAGAAGAGCAGACCCAGAGGCGGAGGGCAGGAGGGGCTTGGGGCCGTTTTTTTTGTCCTCCAGCTGTCTGCTCTCGTGGCACGTCAGAGGCCCGAGCCTTTCGCCTCAGCTGGCGACTTCCTGGCCACCCACCAGTCACCTCAGCTGCTCTCTCACCACTACAGCCACAGTCGGCTCTGCTCAGTTCCAGTTCCTAGGGAGTTCCCAGAAAAACAGGCCTGTCAACAAAGACAGGAGCCAGGCAGGGTGGGAGCTGAGTTGACGCTCCTCTCTCTCTCTCTCTCTCTGGCCCTTTAACTGCTCACCAGCTGACTGGATCAAGAGTCATTTCTCTCCACTGTCCGCCTGAGTTTGTGCACCTTTTTGGACTTGGATTATATTCCCAATGTTTTATTTTTCCCAAGGACGTCTTTCAGCCGAAAAGGACTTTTCAAAGAGAGTTCTCGGAAAGCAACAGTTGCGTTTGGACCAGGCCGCGTGTTCCTCCGCCATGTGGCGACACTCAGGGTAAACTACTTTAACCCCCGCCACAGAGGACAGTGGGACGTGTCTTTCAATCTGCCAATATTTCTTTATCTCTTCCTCTTTCTATTTCCATCCGTTCCGGTGACCATCTGCCTTAGAGTCACAGGGTCCTTTTGATTTCCAGAGGGTTGCGCTCTGTTAGCTGTCAATTTTGTTGTGGTCATGGTTCATCTCCTGGCTGTATGATATTGAGTGCTCCCAAATAATGTGTCCTTTGGTAATGAAATGACCTGTCATTGTGTGTGTGTATGTGTGTGTGTGTGTCTCGCTCTCTATGCGTACGTGCGTCTTGGCTCTGCTGGTGCAGACAGTTGAGACGGATGGAAAATGGGATGGATCAAATCATGATTTATATCTAATATTTACATCCTGTAGTACAGTGCAGCGATATTCATCACAACGGCAGATGGAAAATGGAATCATAGCTGCTGTGTACATTATGGGGAAACTCTTATGTTCATAGCTTTTTGATCTGAGCTGCTATAGGAAATAATAATTACGGATAAAAAAACATTACTCAACCTTCTCTTCAACATCAACATTCTCCTGAACGTTCATCCTCTGTTTACATTTGTCTTTCACAAACACACGCTGCCTTTACAAACTACGGCCCAGATCGTACATTTTTTATGTTCATGTGCTCGGCTGTCTTCCCTCTGTTTCACCCTAAACTCTCCCTGTGCAGACACTGACAGGAAGTCCCACATGGAACGTTTGGAGCGGGGCAGCCGGCACGGCCAGCGGCGGAAGCAGCACCGCTGGAGCGGCCCAGACCACTTCCACAACGACAGCAGGTCTGTACGGCTCTCATTAACAACTGCCTGGTTTCTTTCATCCCCAATGATTTAGCCTGATTTTGATTCCGCCCCCTTCAGGGAACATGTGTAAAGATTTCTATCTGAACCCAAATGACTTAATTTCATTGCTAAAGGATCGATGTTCATCTGTCTCTTTCTTACATAAGGAAATCAATGTTCGTCAGTAACCCATTGATCCTCCGGTTACAGTATTTTGCAGAAAAAAAGATTTGTCCATCCAATGACTCATTCAGAGACAAGCTATGAACGAGGATGTTAAAAAGTGTCCTCCTCCCTCCAGCCCATATGGCAAAAATGGGCTAAAACAAGAAAAAAAGCCACAAAATGTCACCATACATGTAGCTGCATTACTTAATTCTTCCTTTCTTTCTCTCTTTCCGACAGGGTCCCCATTTTCCAGCACTATGATGGCTTCCGGGCTCCGAGGATCTCCCAGCGGCCCATCAGCGCTGAGGTCAGACAGGATGGCTACATGGGAACACTGGATGAGCTCACACTAAAACACATGGCTCAGGACTGCAACTCCCTTAAGAATCAGCTGCTCAAGCTTAAAACTTTACTTCAGGTTGGTGATCGGAGCACAAAACCTGCATGCGTGATGCACGTTCATGAATAAACGTGCATGAAGGTCATGGGAAACGACACCGCTGTTTTCTTTTCTTTTTTTTATATCGGAATACTGATTCATTCTTTCTCATTGACTCTACTGTCACTTTAATGATGCTAAGCTGCTGTTAATGAAACTTAAATATCCCTCAGATGTTCCACAGTGCAGTTCTTTCATGGAAAATCGTGCTCCCAGTGTAGCACTGGAAGAGTTTTCATGTGCAGCAGATGTTTGGAGTTTGCATTAACAACACACAGCAGCATGATAAGGAGGAGAATAGCAAAAAGGAGCGAGGGGGGAGCTTTTTAACACCGTATTATTAAAAAGCTTCATAAAACGGGAAATTAGAAATAAAAGCTAATTTCCAGGCGGTTGTGTCTTTGAAGTACATAAAGGCTCATATTTATATATGAGAAATTGTATTTGCCACCGAGATATAATACACCAATTCCTTTGCTCTTACATAGAACAAGACTACACAAAACACACACACACACACACACCCACCTACAAAGACGCAACCTCTGCTGCACTCTCTGTAAAAACACACATTTCAGAGCGGAGACAGTGATGCTTGTGTTTGCATTTAATGTCAAATGTCTCTATCTATAGGCGTGTTCATTATGCTCACTGCAATTAGTCAAATTGTTGCCATAGCTCCAAGACGACGTTTTTCAGCCGGCTAATTAGTAACTCTGCTCCCAATTGCATTATGTTGAGCTCAAGGCTGTGACTGCAAAATGAAGCTCTGTCCTCTCTGCATTATCTTTGCTTCCACAATCAGACATCAGCACAACTGTTTGCACGAGCTGGTTCCAATTGGACCACACACGTGTGGCCTAAATAAGGAGCCGGTGGAATTCAGCGGTGCAGCGCTAAATTAATCAACCAGTTTGACAATCAAAATAAGAACTCAGCAGTGGAATTGTTGTAATTGATTCAACGTGCAGCCTACTGCGTACTGTAAAATGAAGGGGTGAAATATTCAATCAAAGCTTCGTAAATGTAAGGATTTTTTCCTGTCGCTTTTGCTTATTATTATAATCTGAATGTCATTATGGCCACATCGCACAGTAAATAAATGAAAAAGGATTAGGATTCATGAAATTAAACGAGTTGCTTGTGTGATCAGATGTGAGACAACGTAGATTATCAACGTAACAGGGTGGAGCTGGATTTATTTCAACTGCTTTAAAATAGAATATTTCTTGAATTGGATTATATAAATCAATGATATGTTCAAAAACACAGGCAGCAACTTTCCCCCAGTTGAACAGCAGTGTAGGTTGAGCTCAGGGTGTGCTTACTAGAAAGTGAACCAGTTTCACTATAGCAAAATATTGCCCTTGATGCTTGCCGAAGGCTGTCGTCATTGATCCACCTGACTGTGTGCTCCCTGTGTTTGTTTGTTACCAGCTCGAGAATACAGGCTCTCCAGCAGATATTGCTGAGGGGAGCGAAGACAATGCCACCGCATTACAGGTGAGAAAGTCTAAATATACACCGGCAATTTATTGGTTCTGCTGTGTTTTTCTTATTTTTCCTTAAGCGTCCACGGTTTTCCCCGCAGTATATATACTGTTTGTGTTTACCTTGAGGTGGCGGAGCTGATGAAGGAGGTGCAGGCGCTCAGGGAGGAGCTGAGGAGTCGGGACGAGACCATCGCTAAGCTCCGGTTGCAGTGTCAACAGCTACAACAACAACAGGAACAAACGGTGAGACGGGCTGAATGAGACTCATACAAAAATCCAAATCCAGGAACACAGAAACTCCACTTTTGTCTGCTGGGATGTTTGTTAATTCGAAGGTGCATTAGGTTGCATTTTAACACTGAGAGATTATCTTCGTTATAAACCGATGAGATTATCATTGTCTGCTTGCACTGACCTGCGTTTTATATTAGATGTCCCCAAGTCAGATTTCATGGGAAAGCTGCTAAATTGCCACATTTACACCACTGGACTTGATGCCCATGTCTGAGTTATTGCCTGTATCTGATTTGATGGCAGCATCTTTACACCCCATTCTTGTATCGTGCACAAACGAGGTCTGTTGGTGATTTATATGTGGACAAACTATAAGGCACCATGAGTGAACTATGAGTCATGTTTTATGTCGCGCAGGTTTGAAATGGCAGGACAATCCAGATCTGTGTGCGATGACAGTCTCGGTTGCCTCGGCAGACATCTCGCAAATATCAGAATTATTTTAGAACGTTACATTTTTGATGTGTGCAACATGCCAGGAAAAAACATCTGAGCTGAATCACTTGCACAAACTCGTGACTTCGGCTCGTTGGAATTCCGAATGACATTTCACGTTATTGCATAGCAAACACAAACACACGGGGCGAGTAAATATTGAAATATTACAGTAATTATTCAATATGTAGCAAGAGAGCAAATGATGAAAGCCCAAACACTGCGAGTGTCAGTGAAAATGTGAAATATTGACACGGGCACATCAGTAATTCAGTCGAACGGTCTGTGAATTTTTCCTCACTGGATTTCTCAGCTGCAGGGCTCATGTTTACTGATCACCTTCATTGATCATTTCCTTTACCGGTAGTCAGAATCATCTACACACACGTCTTCCCTTGACATACCCGAGAGGCGTACATATGTGTGCGTGTTTACTTTCTTTGTCTTTTTGTTTACGCCGATGCCAAGATATTTAGATTGTCCTCAGAGAAAGTGTAAAAAGAAAGAAAATGACAAATAGATTTCCATAAAGGTAGTAAATTAGAGGAATAAAAGTATTTAGTGGAAAAGGTACACGATACATAAGATCCAGTGTTCAGTGATGTCATAGTATATGTCATCTCGGGTGAGCGTTTTTCTTTTTTTTTGCTCTGTTTGTAGTCTGTTGTTGGACTCTCTCTCTCTCTCCTGTGTGTAGTTACGGTTGCGATTGTCTAGCAGTAACCTCCAATGTGTTCCCTTTTAGCTGGATCTATCTGCATTCCAACATTCATTAGTGTCTTGACCGGGCTCCCTTGTTAGCCAAACAACCACATGCCTGCCTAACATTATTCAGATCCCCCACCGCATCTACAAATACCAAAATGTCAAATCGGGGTCTCTTGACCATCCCTGATGCACACTATCCTTCCAATTAGACTTAACACCCACACACAGTAGGTTTGCGGCGCAAGCGCAATATTGTCGCCCCCTCACTCTCGACATGCAAAAAGAGAAGGGCACGAAAGCTTAGAAATGTTTGTAGATCTGTGCCTGAAATGTACGACTGTGGAAGAAAAAGAAGAAGGAAGCATATTTACTCTTGGTTGAAGTGTTTGCACTCTAAGTCATGGTTGAAAAAAGCTTCAAAAATCTATTCTGTTATTGTTCTGTTGCCCTTCGGTCACCCTGTGCGATTAGGATGGCCAAAATCCTGCAAAGGCCTGACAGTTGTGGCCACGAGGCAAAAACACTGGGTCAGAGCCTGTGTGGATCGTTTTTAGGTCCGGACAAAGAACTGAAATTATCCCTTACAAAGTCAAATTTACTCAAATCGAAAACCACAAAACAAACATGCAAGTAAATGGATCGATAATGGAAAAGGCAACCCACCAAGAAACATCTTTGAACCAGGATTTCAACCAGCCAGTCAGCCTCCGGTCCTCCATCCTCATTGTTATTCGTTTAGTTCATAGGAGACCCAGAAGTCTCGGCTTGCTGGACTCGCAGTTAAATTATTTTATTGTAGGTAGAGGCTCGGGGGTAAGTGGAGGAGGCCGACGAAGTGTTTCTAAGAAACTGTTGAGAGATAGAAGAAGGGAAAGCCCGGACGGATGAAACATAACGGAGTAATGATGAAACAACAGAGCGGCAGCTTGTGGCAGCGAGAATGTCAAGTGCAATGTGTGAAGGACACAAAAGAGAAAATGTGGAATAATGGGGCAGAGGAATGTGAAGTGATCAAACATTTCGCAAGCTGACAGAATGCAGTTTTGGATGGTGCTTCCCCAGCTGTTGAGACAGACTGCATACGATTAGAAGCTCTTTCCCTTTGAGCTCCACTGAAGTTTTCTAAAAGGCTGCCAAACACCAACATTTGATGAAATCTGCCACCGTCTCCACAGCCAAGTACAAGTTCGGATGCTGGTTATTCTGATGAGATGAGAGCAAAAAACGAAATGTTGTTCAAAACTAATTTCTTACTAAATTTTAAAAAAAGGACTTAATTTGATTGTGAGCTGCTGTAAACCATCGCTGTACAGGATTTGGCGTTAAAGTGTTTTCACAGAAAACCTCTTAACGGGGCCATTTACATGTTTCTATTTATTTCAGCGGTTCGCTTCAATGCTTTAATCAGGAAAAAAAAAAAGGTCAACTCGTACTTGTTGTAGCACCGCTGTGCACACTGAGCAAAACCAGACCATTTCAGCTGTACTGTCAAGTAAATCAAAAACACTGCTTACTATTAACTACTCATACTAGTGAGGTTTCGTGATAAGCATCAATTTATGGACTAAAAAAAAACATGTATTATTGAACTGTTTCAGGTTTGAGGCTGTGTTTTACTTCAAAATCAATTCCAGGCTTGGGTTTGGGTTTGGGTTTCTGTGGAGCTGCATTCACAAGTCAACTCCAAACAGGACCACCCCCGCCTCTTTAATAATCCTATCATATTTTCTCTCGTCTCTTTCTTGTCTCTGTTACCATCCCTCCACACACTCCAGCCCAACCAAGGACGGCAGGTCAGAAGCCCGTGCAGCCACCAGGGGGCTCCCTCCTCGCTGCGACAGAGCGACAGACAGACGGACAGACGGACGCAGCGGCACTACGACAAGGCCACGCAAACGTACTGGAGAGCACCCAACCACACGGTGAGTCCGGGATCCCACGACAACACTAGGCACACTCACAAGTACACACTTACAAAGTACAGGACTTTTTTTAAATTTCTAAAATAGGCTGATGAGTCACAGTTTGTACGATGGATAAGATACATGAATAGCAAAATACATGTGCTTCAAAGCATAAACAAAGTCTGTAAAAGGGACAGGATGGGAATCAGTAAACATAAGTTGGATATTTTTATCTTTGATCACCATCTAACAAAAATCACACAGCTGTGATTCTTCTAAAAAAAACACGTTTGTAGGCCACAGTTGTGCCAGAAGGCAAACAGACAACAGACAATTCAGTTGGACAAATCGTCCATGATTTCACCTGTGGTTATTGTTTTTTGTTTTTTTTTCTACTCTGAACTAATAATAAGGTGCATGAATATTTGACGATGCTCTAACATTTTGTATGTGTGCACAGTCAGCCGCTCTGTCATGCTGCAGCCATTCGCCTGAAATTAGTAATATTTGTCTTCATGCCGTTTTAATATCTTATTGTCGCCAGGTCTGCGCACTGCAGCTGTCACTTCACTGTCAAACTAAAGTTTTTGCAGTGTGGTGGAGTAGCGGAGTAACCCAATTTCTGCCAAAACAGTCCCACAGGTTTTTGTCTAATTTTAAAAGTCCTCCCTCCGGCTACATTGACCAGATGCTAGGAGACACAGAATCTTGGCTTTACAGTCACATTTTAATATTTTATGCGGAAGCACACATTCCACGCTCGACGTTTTAGAATCTGTGGCCCTCAACCGTACTTGGGAGTACACAAATAAAGTCCACATAAATCTGAATAGGCCCGGCATGTAATTTAGCGTTTTTAATGCACTTAATTTACTCTCGCCAGCTTCCTATTTGTCTGCCGCCTCTTCCTGACCGATCACGTCTGAATAGTTTGATGACTCCGCTTCCGTTCTCGCTACAGATTACAGTTTATGAGGTTGTCGGTGGGCTGGATTGTGAGTGACAGTGAGGATTTGGGAAAGTAAGAGGAAGAGAAAGTGAAAAAGATGGATACATTTGTGTTCAATATCATGCAACAATGGTTCGCTGCCTGGGAGATAAGTATTGGCTTAGCTTAGCAGTAGCACCACAGGCAGTTTGCTTAATAATCACTCCCCTAAGTGACCAGCTCTCACCGAAGATGGATCGATTACAAACACGCATACACACACACACACACACATACACACACTCTCAGACATGCACATTTCAACTGCGAGTCATTTCAATCGCATGTACAGGCAGTTATACAATGGTTAACCAGGAAAAAGCTCACTAACTAGGCCACCGGTTACCACAAGAACATATGGTGTAACTGTTGCTATGGCAACCACCAAAGCAGGTCCAGCAGTACACTGGGGGCATTGATTTCACAGTGGGGACATCCTGTGTCTTTGACCTGATGTATCTTTGGTTCATATTGACCCCTGATGATGTCGAACGCTCCCCGGCAGCATTTACACCTTGAGTTGAGTCGTGATCTGAGGGGAATGTTAAGGTATTATGGCAGGCGACAGGTTACATTTCTGTGTTATTAAAAAAGAAAAATATCACATGGCTGTGTAAAGCACAGGCACAAAAGAAATTGCAACTGCAGCTCCGAAAACTGTCAGGCAGCACAGGTTAATAATATACAAAATGAAGTGAGTGATTATCTGTGCCTGGAACGTGGAACACACACACGCACACAAAAAAAGTTATTTATATTTCTAAAAGATGTACGAAGCTCTTGCCCGGAGCGAGGGCGAAAACACAAATTTTATAATGTAACAACTCATCTGCTGAAATCTCCACGCACAATGCAGGCAGAATTCATATAAAGAAGAAAGATGAACACTTTTCAATCCAAGGTGCAAATGCCAATGCCATCGTCAGAAGTCGTGAAAAAATAAATGATAATTTCACCAGTCGCTTCCCCTCTCACTTCGCACAATTTGCATGACTGTATCATAACCGCTGTTTCCCCGACTGTGTTTCGCTATCTTCCTGACAAACACGTAACGTGTACGGATTTGACGTGTTTTGGAAAGTGCGCAAATCCTCCAAAAGGTTATCTGGGAACACTTTCTAGTATTTTTGACAATCTAATAAGAAGGGAAAGCAGTGGGTAAACAAATGATGGAGAGGAAGGTATTTTTTCCTTTGTGCTTCTCACCCTCTCAGACACTTTTGCGGGCCCTGATATCACACTGACAGGTTGAGCACCTCCAGCTCGTTCTGGTTCACGCTGTTCCTCGTACAAAGCTGCACATTCAGCTTTAGTCTCTTACACACATTCTTCCTTTTCTCCATGTTTGTCAGTCTACCTTTTTATCTATTCTCCTCTTTGTTCTCCTCCACGTGTACATTCACTATGAGTTTGTCTTTCCATTTTCAGCCCCGCTCCTTCCGCACACACAAACAAAATCCGTTTTTCTGTTTTTTCTTAAATTGTTTCTTGCTCTCCCGTTCCCTGAAATGCCCTTTTCTGTTCATTTTCTTCTCCTCTGACATTTAAACAGCTGCTGTATTGAGTGCGGCGAGCAGCTTTTGTCCTCTTATCGTCGTTTTTTTGGGGGAGCTAACGATGGAAGGATGGTGCGAGTGTGAGTTTTCAGTCAAAGGCTACTAGCTGTAATCTTTTTTATGTCCATATGTAGCTGCGTTATCAAGAGCCCAGTATGTGAAATTTACACACACTCGCCGGGAGGTTCTACTTTTATTGTCTGGAAGCGACTTCAGTGAAATCTCTACTTTGGAGCAGAGCATTAAGAGTATAAGAGGATAAACTCTTGGCCTCTGACACGTTCTGCCTCCACAAGGATTTTTAACGACATTTACTTGTTGCCGTGCAGTTCATTATTCGAAGAGCTTCTTTAAGCAGTTGTTAAAATTTCCTCCAGGGATGCATTTAGTCTATTTTTTTTTCTCCTTTGGAACGAAAACACTGTGGAACATCGCGTAGGCTCCCTTAACCCCTTTTCACTGTTTACCGGGACTCATCTGGACTTGTGGGGAATAGGAAGGCTTTGGCAACATAACATAACCAACTGCTCTGGGCACTGGCACCTCCATCTTCCATTTGTAATCTGCTTAGCATCTAGAACCGAGCGCAGAAGCAAACAAAGTAAAAAAAACAAAATGTCTCAGATCCTCCAACCACAGCCACAGGGTTGTCACTTGTGAAAAACACTTGAACATCTCTCCACATCGATCACAGCGGCAGAGAAAACCTTTTGTAACCAATAAAACATTGCAAAGTCATCTCACATCCAGTACAAAAGAACGGCCTTCATTCAGCACCGTCAACCGTCCGTATCTTCGCGACATTTCTTGCACGACGGTGAGTGTCTACACGCGTGTGAATGTCTCTCGTGCACAAGCGCAGGAGCACAGTAAGCACGACCGAACAATGAGTTCAGCAGACTGGGGACGGGGGTCTGACCTTGTTAATAACCCAGATAAACAAACAAGAAGATGAGCAGCGGCGGCGGAACAATAGGTGGTGTTTCATCAGTGGCAGACGGAGAGGATAATTACGTCTACCCTCCCACTCTCTCTGCCTCCTGACATCCTCCTCTTCAGCCCTCAAACCTCCTTTCATGTCCTTCTGTCTCTGATGCTCTTACTGCACCTCTCTCTCTCTCTCTGTCTGTCTTTATCTTTCATTGTTGTCGTCTTTAATCTCTTTCTCTTTTTTTTTTTCTTTTCACTTATGATTACTGCTGCTAAGGAGGAGCACCTCTTTGTTAGCAGGTTGGCTGAAAAAGTATTTCAATTTGGATTGTTTGGAGGATTTGGGAAGTTTCTTTCGTATAAATTACTTAAAAAATAAGTGATTTGATTGACAAATACGCAGGCACCTGGATTGTAGACCTGGGCAATATATAACATGAGTAAGCATCCCTGTATTGATTCACGTGAAGGTAGGAATTTTTTGCAATATAGTTGTCAAATGGTATTTTGTCATTGCACAATTCAGTGAGCTAAAAAACAAAAACAAAGTCAATATACAGTATTTACAGAAGTAAAACATGCAACAGTAGCACATCCTTTATATTTATGTGAGAACTTGAAAAGTTTCTGCTTTGTTATTTTGGAAGATCTGATACCCATATATTCAGACTTGGGTCACTCTAGGTGAGAACCCTGCACCGGTCATGGGTTTCAAGCAGCAAAGGTGAATGAAGGAGTTTTTTCACCGCTCACATCCAGAAATGCCTTTTCCACCCACATCCCTGCCCACCTGCCTCGCTACACCTCAAGCACTTACGCACCGGCACGCATAGATACACACTCACTGACGCACACGGCGTGCACAAAGGCACCGACTTGGACAGGTGAGGATTTAATTGCCACAGTCAGCGAAGTGAGACATTGAGCTGTGTGTAATGGATGAGAGGGTTCAAGCACGTAGAAGCTGTGTAGCTGTAGAGTTGTGTTATGTTTTAAATACTCCAGTTATGGTCTGAACACGTTGTAGGGTCAACTAATGAGGACCAAGGCTTTCTTAGCTGTTCTACCATCTGGTTTGGGGACTTAGGGACACTGCGGGGGTAAGAGGCTTTGGGAATCGCGTGACACAGCCTAAGAATGGAAACCATGATCATGATGAAGATGGTGAAGAGGACAATGACGACAAACACAGAGACGACAACAAAGAAGATGATGCTGATGGCCAAGAAGACAAAGAAGATGCCTCCGAGGTCAGAGGAGGTCTTTTTTTTTCCTTTGCTCCAAGATTTATTTGTTCTGTTGTATTTTTCCTTAGTAGGTTAAATTTGACAGGATTTTCGTATGTTGCCAATTTCACTCCCCTTGCCCCTGTAAAGGTTCACAAGTGTGAAAAATAAGACGCTGTGGAGGTCTAATAAAGCTGCCAGATGCTGTCGGAATTGTTTGAGCCCTTCAACGCGGTCTCTTGTTCTCATCGGCCAAGCTTTTCCTCTCAGCAAATAAAGCTTCGACAGGAGGCTGCTGCCAAGACCTCCCGCTGAAATGGTTGTCGATCAAGACAACTCTTTCCTCCCCTCTCCATGGATCACAGCAGGGGGGCTCTGAAATAGTTGGACCTGCTGGGATGTTCTTCCTTTCCTTTTTCTGACAGTCTCTCCTCTGTATTAGAGTCCCTCTTTATATGAGCGACAGCCACATCCACATCTCAACAAAAGGAAAAAAAGGAAGGAAGGAAGGAATCGCATTTGTTGGAGTCTTCACTCTGTCATTCCCCAAGGAGAGCAGGGGTGTTTGGCTGGCTGTACAGGAAGATGGATTCATATTAAGTAACATTTTGTTTGTTCTTTCTGGTTCACATTTATACACGGCGAAACGTAGATGCTGTCCAGAGAGTTTGGAAAACAGGAAGTGTGTGATAAAACACAGCCTGCAGCAAAAGTGAGAAAGTAGGCGGATGACAATGACAAATATTGAATATCTGGCTGTCACGTCGATGTGACTTTCCAGTTAAATGATGCTTTAAGCGCAGTTATTCTCACATCTAATTGTATTCTTTGGCCAAGACTGTGGCTCTGTCACACTCCTTGTTGCGCCACAACGCTGCATATTTTACATTTTGTCTTGCTTATCAAGGGTTGGAATGGAATGGAATAGAAGAACTTGTGAATAAACAAATAAAAACATACCATGTCAACTCTCAAAGGAAACAATGACAGGGTGTCACAGAGGTCTTTTTTCACCCATGGATTCCTTTTTCGGTGACATCACGGTTTTACTCTCTGCCTTTGACGATGTGTTCCTCTACAAGGCAATCCAGACTAGAAAGTAGAAGGAAGATGCAACAGCAAATCAGTTTTGGTCGAGAATAAACTATAAGTTAGAGATAAAATAGAATAATCTTGATTATTCTTATATATATTCTATATATATATATATATATATATGTGTGTATTATGATTATTCTTTTTATATTACTATATACTGTGTATATATATATATATATATAAAATAGAGGAATCTTCTAAGAGGGAAATACTACAGAC
>OMNV01009545.1:0-27497 GCA_900303265.1 Brotula barbata
GTTTGCATGAGCTACAATTACTTGAATTGCCGTAGTCTGTGAAACTGTCGTTTGTGCTCGGTAATCTGGCTCGCACATAGAGAAGAGAGAGAGAGATGGGGTTCATGAGAGTGCTGGCTAATTGTTCTTCACCCGCGTGCAAAATAAAACAGAATAAATCATAAACTCCGCTTTTCCTGCATGGAGAAGCAGCGTCCTGTAAAAGTCACGCGGCAGCCATGTCTGAGGCCCCAAAATATTGTAGCTTACAGTACTGCAGCAAAACAGCCAATCACTCACCGCGATTCACCTTTTAAAAGGTTAGCAGTCTGTCCGGATTTCAATAACTGTTTTGTCCATCATAAATCGTTGGCCACAATAAGCACTGGCTCCAACTCTCGCTGCAAATCCACTAACATGACTGTGTCCTTTTCTCTTCTCTCTCGTTTCGATTTTGCTTCGCGCTGTTGGGATTCAATTGACTCTGAATCAGGGAAGAAGCAGAATCTTTATTCACATGGCCAAAGGATGGCTGATACATGCATTTTTTTTTTTACCAGTGTATATTTTGAGTAAAGCATAACATAGAGGATAAGGAATCTTCTCTCCCAAAACAAATCCTCCAATAAACATCTTTGAACCAACAAGCCAACATTTCTGTGGATGTTGACAGTAAAGTTTTATATTCTCTAAGTGTTCAGTTGCTGTATTTCATTCAAATGGTTTGAGATTATCAATATAAAATAATAAGATCCTTCATTTCAAGAGATTAGCAGCTGGTCATAGTAAACTTTGACATTTGGCAATTATGCAAAGCAGTGCTAATAAGCTCAGTATGGTAATATGATGTCAGTGTCTTTGTCTTGTCTTTGTTGTACCATCTTCGAATCCTTCATGTTCTAGCAGTCATTATTATACCGCTTTATGGAATAATCTCTTCTGATTGATCTCCAGTGTTTTATTATGTAGTCGCGACCATCAGGCCCACATCCAGACATTTTATTTGTAGCCAAGATTCTCAGTAGATATTTATGTTTTTATTACTTTAAGATAGATTCAAAGAGCAGAATGACATGATTAATGTTTCGAAGCAGACAGCTCTTACCCGGATTTGCTTATGTTGCTGTTCTTCCTTGGTAATCCTGCTGTAAAACTTATATTTATGGCTGTTCAGTGTTGGATGGTCCACAGTGCCAAAGCCCAGATGAAGGGATTTGTCCAAAATGTGAGTTTAAGCTGATCCTTTTTACATTATAGTCAACAGGTATTTCGGAGCATCGGAAAAGTAAAAGTTTGTTTGTCACCTGCAGGTTTCAGAGGGATTGACGCTGTTGCTAATGGGCACATCAGCACTCATCAGCAAGTCGTCCAGTTCTGCTTTCATTTGAGATCGTTTTGAAAATGTCTGTCCCTTAAACTTTGGTACACAGATGATTGCTCTTCTTCTTCTTCTTCTCACTTCTAATCCTCGGCGAGGACTGTCATCCTGACGAGGTAATTATATTTCAAAAGAGAAGAATCCAAGTCATGTGTGCCACAGACGGTTTATCTCCCGCCACTACCATCCAGCTCAGATTTATTTCCTGTCCTCTTATGTATGTCGGAATCACGCACGACCGAGTGGACAGTGATTTCTTAACATTGTTAAAAGTTTAACGTCTTGAATTTCCATTGACTTTGAAAGCTACTTACTGCGTCTGGTGCAAATCGAATTAAATTACAGTTATTATTATGGCGCCTCCTGACTAAATGAGGAAGAAGAGAACTAGTTCATCATCCTTATCTCTTGGAACAACAGCTCCACTTGCATAGTTTGCTTGCTCCAACTTGTTTGAGTGAACTCAGATTAAGTTATTTGTGATAGATAAGTGCTTGATGAGTGCATTATCTTTCCCTCCTCTCATCATGAGTCTCCTCATGGGGTAAAACGTGAGGGCGTGCTCTTTCCTCCTCTGCTGACTGTTCCCTCGTCCCGGTGGCAGCAACATGTGGCTTTTGTTGCATTCGTGTCATCTGATTAGCTGTGACATCGTTGCATTAAGCAGCCTTATTACCATAGTAATTCTCCTAATGGCCCCACAAAACAACAGACGCTTGTGTAGTAAGCTACTTTCAAGTGCCCGTCTGGCCTTTTCCACAAAAGGTGCTCACAGACTCATTTTTTTAGGTGTTGATTAGAATTTTGTTTCTCAGGTTTGCAGGTTTTATCATGTTGAATATACTGTATATCTAACATTATAACATGGAATACAAAAAGTGAAGGTTCTGCAAGTGATTACTATGCATGTTGAGGGCATTTTAGTGATGTGGGCTAAGCTCTTTACTGGATATATTTAACAGAATAGGATCAAAGCTACATAGATACCTCATAGACAGAGTAGATACTGGAACACAAGTGGTGGTGATCCAAGATCTAAGCCCCGATATGATACCAGTGGTGTTCAATGAACATGAAGAACAAAGGAAAATAGCAGGGACTGAGCGAGGACTAGAGTGGGTGTGGGGAGTGGTGGTCTAAGAGCGCTTCCAGCTGATGCCATAGCAGTGACTCATAACTACGGGCGTAAAAAAAAGATTTCACACAAAAATGATACTAATGGAGCCCCTATGGCTCACATGGTAGAGTGCATACCACATGCAGCAGAGTTGCAGGTTTGATTGACCTGTGCCCTTTGATGCATGTCAAGCCCTATCCTCTCTCTCTCTCTCTCTCTCTCTCTCTCTGTGCTGCACCTATTGTAATGAAGCAGCAATGTCCCAAAAAATCAGAGAAAAAAAAATGGTACGGATGTAATATATAAGTCAGTAATGATTTTAGAATTACAATACCATTAGAATTGAAGAAGTTTGACAGATATAAAAATAAAATTGCCATGGAAAGAGGCTAAAGCACCCAAGCAAAAGGCATTTAAACATCGTAGAATAAAGAGGACTTAAAACTTTTACAAGTCAAACTTTAAGTGTCACCCATCCCACAGCTTCCAGTGAATCCATGTCCAATTTACTATCATTTTACATTCTGGATTCAATGTTTGTTGACTGACTGCAGTGAGAGGTGTGAGTAGAGAGATAATTTGTAATGTCACACACAGTTAGTGCCCTTGTGGAAACAGAATTTCCTCTAACATCTGTCGATGTGGAGTGTGACCTTCTTTGTGTTGTGTTTAATGTGGCGCTGCACGTTTGGGCCCTCGGCCGGTTGTTTGATTTATTGCGCTTTGACAGATGACTGAGCTCCAAAAGAATAATTTTAGTTTCACCGTGGACAGGAGTCTTTCATCTCCTGCTCAGGCAACCAAGCTCTGCAAAAATCAATCATTATGTACAACTGAGCAAAATAAATGCAATCTCAACCAATGTGTGTGTACTTTTAGTGTAACTAGACAGTGTATGAGCTGTGGAGGCGTTTTTGACGTATTAAACCCCTGAAGTGTGTTGATATTATGTGGCAGTCTTGAAAAGATATCCATTCGGCGGTCTTGGGCGCGCTATTCTGTGGACAGTCATTATAACCGAATGATATGAAACGATTATCGTAAGATCTATAAAGACTTCGCTTTGCCTTCTATCATCTCCGATCAAACAGAGAACATTCAGGCGCTGGCCTGCACCCGTGAAAGTGTTTAATTTTTAATGCTTTGCTCAAATACACCTTTGTAGTGAATCCAGGCTCAGGAAGCGACTGAGATTCATCCCTGCATTCAAAAGAATTGATTGGACTTTTACTACATCAAAGCCAGATCAATGTAAATAATATAATATATTTTTTTTTTTTTATTTGTATGTTTATTTGTGCAAGGATGATTAAAAGCTATATTTCAACTGTAATCCCCAGGCAGTGGAGTAAAAAAAAAAAAAGTGTTTTAAATTTACTACAAAGAGCATTAAACTATTGATACCCTTGAATAAACTAACTAAACTAATCTAAAAGAGAAAGAAAAAAAACACACACATACACCAACACTCACTGAACTCATTTTATCGACCTCATCCTCACATCTTTACCCCAAATCATGTAATCATGTTCATTGGAATCTGGCTTAGATTCAGTAAACCTTACACCAAGAGTCCTGTAACATCCATATATCTACATATTTAATGTATGTAAGGTGAAATTGTTGCTGAAAGTGAATAATCAATCCAACTTTTTTATCCACTTTTAGCTTATTCTTTTGATTTTAACCGGTTTCCAGCTGCAAATAGGTCTGTGATCAGCTGACAGTAGGCTGACAAGCACCAAAAGACATTTAGAAGTACAGAGTTGCTGGTGAAGAACATCAACAATCTAGGATTAGATATATTTCTAAGAAAAAGGGAAGACCCGTGATAGATCTGAAGTGGAAGCGGTAACCGCAGGAGGTAAACACATACAGAGGGTTATTCATTAAAGATAATTTCTAATCTGTCCTCTGGGTGCATGCTTGAAAAGAAAGATGAAAAAAGGCCATGTTGTGTAAGCTCAGCATTTTTCTTCCCAAAAAAATGACATCAATTTATTTTCCATGTCCTTGTTACAGCACACATTTTTGAATAATACCTCGTCCTGGACTCACAATAGGCCAAAGGCATTTCCATCCATTTTGAAATGATGATGGCGGTGCAGAGACATAAGTAAAGACGAGGCAGACGCGGAGTCTCGATGAGCTGCCGTGGCAGAATGGGATAGACTCTGTCCTCATTGAGGATGATGTTTGTCTCTTTGTGCTGGAAGATATTTTGTTGGGTATAATTGGATGGCAAATTTCTTCCTATACTAGTCCACTGCTTTGTTATCTAGTGTCCAGATGCTGTTTGATGGCTTTCTTACAGTGTCATTGACACATTCTCCATTTGCTGTATCTCAATTTCAACTGTCCCTTTTTGATCATCTCCATGCTCTGAGATGTCAATATCACTTTTCCTAAAATGGTCCTTCACACTAGTACACCTGCAGTGGGGGGTTAATGGAGATTAATGTAGGGGTTGACGAGGGTATCACAGAATCTCTCTCTCTCACACACGCACACACAGACACACACATAGTGATTCTGGGTCATGGCATGACTCTTCTGTGGAAACCACTGCAATGTAGCTTCACCATCAGCATGCTCATGAAAAATTTTCACCCTTTCTTCCTTACATGTTTACAATAGCTGTAAGGTGTATGATTGTATACATTTTTGTGGATTATTATTTGTAAGTAAAGTTTGTTTTAAAATAGCAATTCCTAGCTAAATGTTTCCAGCACCACATGTAGCATAGCTAAGTGGATACTAATTCAATCAAACAATGTGTCCCACCGACTGAGGCATCTGGAATAATTTCAACAGTTTTGTTGTTTTGTTTTTTTATGCCACAGTTTTCAAGAAATTTCAATGTACATTTCATTAAAATAGAGAAAAACCCATTTAGATTTGATATCTCAGGGTAACGCTACATAACTGGCTAGCCAACAGCTAATGGTGCTATCCAGACAACTCAGACCTGCAAAATCTCCAAACTGCTGCTTGTAAAGGTGCTGTATTTAATATTGATAATTTTTTAGACACTGTAATATGTATTTTATTTTGATACTTTTACAACATGAGTCCTTTACATTAAAGTACATTTCCATGTCTTTGTGTCCATCCTGGGTTATAACATGTATCATTCTATCTGCAGCACTATATTTATACTGTATGTACCTCAAGAATTCCATCGTGTCAATTATGGCATACAGTGATTTGAAAAAGCCTCCATTAATAAATACAGAAATTCCATTTATCTTGACCGACAAAGAAATAAAGGAATCAGAGGAGAAGTGAACTCACAACCCCTGGTTCATGACTGCCAGGGCTCCAAAGAAAGGGTGTTTTTGGCCTCGATGAACTTTGTTTTATTTGATTGATGTTACATTGTTTTCTTGTTTAAACCCGTACCATTATTGATTCCAGTACGGATGCTTGTTTTTTTTGGGACAGTTCTTGATGACAGAGAGTAAAATCTGCTGAATGTAACCATTCATTAGAATTTAGCTCAAAATATTTCACTCCGAAGCCCACAGTGTAAGTTACATAAACAATAAAATTGATGAATAAAATAAGATATCTGCAGGGATGAGGTCTACGTTTAAGATGTTTAAGTTGAGGTGCTGGCACTGCTGATAGAACGTTTGCATCCATATTATAACATATGTGAGTGTGTTTTATATTTGTGTTGTGCATTTCTGTATCGATGTTGTTGTAGCGGTGGCCAACATTGTGTTGGCAGTGATACGACAGAGGTACGCTGCTATGCTAGAGACAAATTATCAACCATATGCCAGAGACTCCGGCCATAACAGTGTCCAGATAAGACAATATGAGCGGACTCACCAATCTGGTGTCATGAAATGAAAAATAAACAAAATGTAAAGATGACAATAGCATGAAATCTAACAAGTTTAATGCAAGGTGGAGCAAATTTGAGAATACCATGTGTACAACAATATCTAAGAGTATCTGTTTGTGTTCTATGTAAAATACTGGGTTGGGTTTGGATTGGGATGTTGGATTGTGAAATTTCATTTTTGGTTTCCCAATCTTACTCTGAGTTTTTTCAATTGTGTTTTTCCATTGAATCTTCGATTGCTGTTGTTAACTAGTAAATATGAAAGAGCAACATGTCCCTCACGTCTCTCCATTCTGCAGAAAAAAAAGATTACTCTGACATTAAATTTTGTATTTACAGCTTTTTGAGGAATCAAAACTCAAACAAGAACCGGGACTTGAGTTGTGTCTTGCACAACAATGACTTGGTTCTACATGTGGTTTTAGTGGCAGTTTAGTTCCAACTGAATCCAAGATCAAACTTATGCATGTGCACATGTCACATTATTGCATCACTTAAATTCAGGCTAAAGCTGTTTTTAAAATTGTCATGGCAAAATCTTGTTATTTTTCACTGTGCATTCCCAGTAACAATCATTTAAACTGATGTTGGATTAAATAAATAAACACATGGAAGTAACATAAGTTTGATTGGTATGACCTGGAATGCAGAATAAAAATATGACTTAAATTTAGGACAAATTATGTTTTTCAGATTTTAAATAAATTCTTATTGACTGACAGTTTCACAAAATAATACAAATAAACGCTTGCGTCAACAAGATCATGTAAAATAGCCACAGCTTAAATGCCTTTTGGGGAAATGTAGCATATTTCTATATTAGTTCATCTCAACAGGTTTACTAAACCCCTCCAGTATCTGAGAGCAAAAAGAAACACAGAATCCAAATTGTTCCCTGGCAAATGACAAAATTCTAAATGTACAATGAATTTAATTAGTCCTCATGAATAATGGCTGAAATCATACCGCTTTTTTTAGTTCTTTCCTGCATGTTCTTCCTCCTTCTGGATCCAGGATGATTAGAGCACTGGCATCACTTCCTGTCACCAAACAAAATGAGGAAGGTTTCCTTGGGGGTTATGTGTTTGACATGGGAGGTGACAGAGCATTGCACGAAAGCACAAACACAGGCTTACAAAATGACAGCAGTGACAAACAACACAAGAAGTCAGCCATTTAAAATCTGTGTGATGAAACAACGTAAGTGACAGGATCTGTTCGGAATGACGCTGCTCACACCTGTCTTCTGGCTGTGTGTTGCCTAACAACCTCACACACACAGACACAACCACCATCATTAGAAACAGGGGTATTTGTTTTTAGTTGTTGATCATCTTTGTCTCAACTCAGTGATTCACAAAATGTGGCCACAGACAATGACAGACAAATCGATACACAACTGAGAGCTGAACTTGAGTGAACTTGACCCTTCTCTGTGACAGCGATCTACAAAAACACCACAGACCTTTGGCATTTGGACGGAAGTGTTGCTGGAGAATCAAACTACAAATGCTCGCAGAAACCGATTTTTGTACGCCAGGAAGACCTGAGTGTGAATCCACTGGAGCATGGAAGACTGCGGGTTTGCACCATGAATAACAAGCTATTGCCCAAGGATATTATTATGTGGTGTGCTTTGATAAGAGACCACTCAAAGACATCGTCCCACTCCGCGCTCTGTATCCACTTTGTGGTTTTCCAGTACCCTGTGGAGCACTGAACTCAACTGTGGTTGGCGTCAAGTATATAGGTTTTGATCTGCTGGATAAATCAGGTTATGTACTTTCTACTATCGTGTCTTCCAGACTATAAGGCAGGGAGCCATCTGTGTGGAAATTACACTGGGAGTGAAAAGATCATGGCAAGGCAGATTTTAATCCATCCTTTCTGTTTACCTACAACAGTCAGTGTATGATTTTAATCGGCGATTATCCCTGGCTGATGCGGGTTGCTACAGTGACACTAAATCTGTTTTTCAGTGGGACAGGTTGCCATTGTTTACCTCAGAGCCAGGAGTCAGTAACTGCTCATAATCGAATTTAAAGACAAAGTGCTGAAAATTTAATTAGGATTCATTTCAACATACGACATAAGAGGACAGAGGACGCTGTGATGATGGACTTAGCTAGCCATACATATCCAAAAGACAGGGTCCAATCAGCCAGAATAACCAAAAACACCCGCGTGGATGTGTATGGACCTTGTAACACTGCGACTATTCAATTCAGTATATCAAATTTATGTTTACAAAGTAGGAGTTAGTGTATTACACATATTGTTATATTTTTGGAAATGCTCCTTTCTTCAGTTTATAAGATTTTCCAGAAATTGAAGCTGTCTTTCTATCTGTCCAACATGTTTGTCTGTCTCCTCTGCATCTCCATGGTTTATATCTGCCACGCATATCACTGGGAAATTTTTTGGAAGGTCCTAAATGAAAATGTGTGTGGGTGAACCATCGTTTGCAGGTGTGCATCGATTTAATCTCTACACCTCTATACTCATTATACTGGGCACTGATGCTATCTAAATCCACTGATGAACATTTGCTGTTGGCAAATTTAAATGTTTCGCCTGCGGAGGATGTGTTAATGGCAGACACCTCCCTCAGCATTAAGATAAGACAAGACAAGACAAGACAAGACAAGACAAGACAAGGCACGACCTCATTCATCCCTTCTGCCAAATTTCAGGGAAAGGCAAACTAACAGATGATGGTTTCGATCCATGGTCCTCTGGGCTCTAGGCTTGTCCAGCACGTTTCGCAGTCCAGCGTGACTATTTTATTTTTTTCTATAGTTTGCTCGAAAAAAAAAAGAAAAAACAAAAACGAGAGAAAAAATGTCAGTAGATGACATTAATATTGTAACGTGTTGTGTAATGGGGAGCTGAGATTAGAGTGTATTGTTGTGTTGGAAAAAGGTTTTCTACCAGTGGAGACTTCCCTGTGTTCTGCAGTGCTGTGTTGAGCTGTTCAAGCCCAATAAAAAGTGTTCCCAGGGTTGAGTGGTGTTTGGAACACAGGAGATTGCCACGAAAGAGAAATCTCTCTCTCAGTTTGAGTCTCTCCCTCAACAAACTGCAGGTTTCTTACCATATAGACGGTGATATAGATAGATTTCACAGTGTCATTGTCTCCTTGAAGCCCATCCTTCTTTTCCAATAGACAGCTTTTTTGTTTTCCACACCCTTGAAGACAATTGCAGTTTGTTTTGCTGGCCTGATCAAAATTGCTCACTGCCCAGTTCCAAAGAGAAATGCTTCAGATGCTGTTCAACCGCAACGACAGCTGGTCTGGAATCGAAAACTAGGAAGATGCAGAGCTTTTATGAAAAATACCTGCAATGTTTACAATATACCATTATGAATATGTTGGGCAAAAATAGCCCAAATGTGTTTTGGAAAATCTGGCTCGTGCTCTCTGTTTTTCTATAGTAAGAGAGGAAGGGAGGAAGACAGCATATCCAACAGAGATACTGTGAAAGAACTCGGCTCAGATCTACAGGCACAAAGAGGAGGATTAACTGACTGCTGCTCCTCTCCGTGGGTTTTTAAGGATCTGGATTCGATGCACACACGTCAGCTCCTGCACTTTGCTCTCTCCCATGATGGGTTGTTGTGGCGGAGCTGAACAAACGATGAAAGACGTGCAGGGCGGAAGGACAAGCACATAAGAAAAAATGTCAACACACATTCTTCTGTTAACCCCCCAAAATAATAAAAACGTGGACTTAGTCATTCACTCAATACATTCATCAAATGAGTCACTTTCTAATAAATTAACCTTTCCTTTTTATTTGGTTAAATACACAGTGACCAACATGCAGCTAAGAATAAACCTGACTCATTCTCTCCACGTGCTTTCTAATTTGATTTCATTTCCGTTAATCTGACACGACTGTCCTGTGTTTGCTACTTGTTGACCGCTGCACGTATGAACAACAAGCAAATAACAATTAGCACTGGCTCAGGTTGCTGCGCAAATGAAGTGCAACCCCTTCCCCTCATCTGATCGCTTCTAACCCGCCACACACCCTTCAATGGACAACAAATACTTACATCAGATGAAACTGTGCTTAAGCACCTGGTGTGTATTTTTCACAAGTGCATATAGATGAGTCCTCTTCATCTTCAGCATCTTATCGAGATTACTTTCTCTCATTGACTTGCACGTTGTTGAATTTTTAATTCTTATTTTAAATATTTGGGCTTTGATTTTTGTCCAAAACTGTTAACATTTCAGTGGTGGATATTTGGTGTACCCACTCATCTGTTTACACTCATTTACAAACTACATACTGTTTTCTTTCCTCATTCGCTGTGATTAGTCATTTTTCTATTGATTTAATGATGAATAAATAATTAACTGTCACATTTTTGTATTTTTACCATGGGCACAGGATGAGAACCATCCAGAAAGATATTTCACTTCAAATTTTACAAATACAACTCTGGAAACTATGTCCAGTCTGCAGCTGCACGACAATTTGAGGATACTTCTGTGAAGTTAAAGTGCTTTTCACTCAGTCTGTGTTTGTGGGTTTTTTCCACAGTTAATGTTTTTCTCTCTCTCCACAGTCTGAGGAGCAGGAAGTAAACAATGTGCTATTATCACAGATCATTTCAAGACTAAACGAACTCTGTAACTCTCCCAAGTGTACTATGGTGCTGGAGGAGACATTTCCATCCGGGCTAATATACCTTTATCCACAATTACCTTTGAGTCCATTTCCAATGGAGAATGTGGTACTGACCTGAATTAACAGACTTGACAGACATCCCAGACTCCATTAGTGATGCCAGTAGGTAATGTGACACTAAAACAACAGGTGGATGGGGAAAAGATTCCTGGATTTGTTTGCCATTTATACATCCAGAAATGAAGTTAGATCACATAGTTATTTTGATGGATTCTCATTAATTCTGTAATTAATTCTGTATTGAATTCCTGTCTTGCAATACAGTCTAGACAAGACTGGGCAATGTATCACCTCACCAACAAGACACAAACTTAAAGAACAATCAGAGGAAAACCTCACATGTGGAATTATTCTTAAACGTTGAAAATCCAACTATCATTTGTATGCCACAGTAGCAGAATTTCTAGCAGAGGAATGGAATCTGCCAAAGCACCATGGCACGGTTCATGCACCACCAATCATATTCACACCATGCAAAATATGATAAAATATATAGCAGGATTATTCATCTAATCCTCATTCAATTCCAAGTATCATAATTCTACTTCTTGTTACACGTATTGCACACATTTTTTTGTGTTGTACCAGCAATGTTTTTGACAGAATGGCTGGAGGACATCTAATTTTGGAATAACCCTCTTGGTTTGCTGTAGGCCAGAGTGTTCATTTCAACAACAACAATCCTCAGGGGTACCACATCATTAATGCTTATGACCCGGGAAAGGTGAGAGGAGCAGCACATATCCGTGGGTCCTTGATATTTGCCTCGACTCTCCCACTGAACTCATCGACTCATCCAAAAGTCAACCTTCACTGTATCCCCATCTGTGACCCTGTATCTTGTCTGTAATCCTGATCCCCGGCCCTATGGATTACCTGGGGACGGATCCTAAATTCAATAACGTTGAATATTCCTGCGTTCCTTGAAAGTCCTTGGGTTTTGTCATTTAAAAACATAAACTCACGCACTGTAAATTCCATCTCAGTAATTGAATAAATGGAATTGAAGCTCTGTGAGATAGAGACGGGGATTAAGGGCGCAAGAACGTTAATTGCTTTACCCTCAGCAGGGACTGTGGGTAACTTTCACACATACACACGGCACCCATGCGAACACATCATACGAAACAGCCTGCTGCAGTCAGCGGCAAAACATGCAAACATTTCACTTTCACATAATCTCCTTGCAGACAGATGGTCCTCGCTATCACCACGGCGGCGTAAAAGACAGAAATCCATTGGGCTAATTAAAATAAATGAACATGTTACTAAATTCATGTAGGCAATTAATCAGATCACCTCAAGTGCACTTGTGGCTCGTTTATCCCATATGTCTCTCTCGTGATGTTTGAGGCAGTTAGGGATAACAGACAGGATAACAAGCTGCTACATGAACCCCAGAGCTGGACAAACCCAAAGTAGCCTGCACTCAAAGAATATTTTTGGAAAGTGGGTGCGAACTGTTCATGCTGTGCTTGACCTCTCCTTAACAATTCTGGTTTAAACAGAGGTTCTCTTACCAGAGGAACCGAGAGGCCTTTTATTCCTTTTTGTGACCACCTTCAAAAGAACCTAAAAGATAACTGAACCTTAACAATGCCAGAAAAACTTTATAGCACTTATCTTACTGCAAACTTACTGAACTTCATTTCTTCCGTTGATGAGTACTGACCTTTTTATAATTATTTAGAATTTTTCCAATGAATACCACAGTGAGGATGATCGCTTTTTAACATAAGTGTTTCAAAATTGGATCTGACATCATTAGCTGAGACAGTGAGGGATGAGTTATTAATAGGTTTTCCTGTTTCCTTCTTTTACGGCCTCCACTTAAAAACTTTTAATAATCGCAACAATTACAGGCAGCTCAGCCATCTAATTAGTTATTGGAAGGCTGCTGTATGGCAAAGCAAGCGCACACACACACATACACACGCATACGGCTCTTACGGTTATTATCACGCAAATGCCAATAATAAAAGGAAGCATACAGTTAATTAGCAGACAAAGTGGGCAGAGGAAACCACAGCAAAACCCCAGAGTGGGAGGATGGAGTTATGCTTTGACGTGCAGGATAAGGGATTATGGAAAGTAAACACTTGCTGTCCGTCATGAAGCAGGAGACAACAGATCCTGTTCTAATGGACTTTGTTCTTTATCTGTCCCCTGATGTAATCATTCCTACATTTAATCTCTCTATTTCTGTTTCCTTTCAGTTTCATCACACCAGCATGGAGACTCTCCTCTCCACAATTGCCAATGCTAGAGACTTCTTCAAATGCTGTGACTTGTTACCATGGTTACTAGGTAAAGTTATGAGCAAAATGCAGTTTGTAGTTGGATGTTAATGCTCGTAGAATGACTATTGGGTTTGTTGTTGATGTTTGGAGAACTGACTAATGTGTTCTACAGGTGATTCCGCCTGACCATGCTGTCTTTGTAGCTACTGAAAGTAAGACAAAACTAAATGGGGATCCATGAGCAGAAAGATCCCATTTAATCCATGTACAGATGCACTGCAACAGAGATTATTGTTTTTAAAACAAATTTTAAACGATATCAAAAAGATTTATCATACAATTTACAATTTTTTGCCTTCTACGTAGAGCATTATGTTCACCAAATCAGGTGTGCGAAGCCAATCAATAGAGAGAGGTAATGCAAAAAAGGCTAAAGAGGAGCCATTATCCTGGCAGTAGACCATAATGATACAATGTGACAGATGAGTCCAGATGGGAGTCAGATGTGTTTGCATAAACAAGGTGAAGACGAGTGTGATCCTTTTTAATGGTTTCATAAAAAGCGCTAAAGAGTGAAATTCAATTAAGAGCCAGTACTGAATAAACCCAAACTAAGACGAGCTCCGCCATTCATAGTTTGTGATGGCATGCAGGAAATTCAGAGCTGCGCTTGAAGCTCGCAAAGAAGACACTGCTACAAATACAGATGCTCTAATTCAGTATGAAATCCCACTCAAGTGTGATTAAGGGTGTTCATTCACAATACATGTAATTACTTAACACTTGATTGCATAACTGTCAACCACTGCGGTGAGCTGAATTAAGCCCATAACAAACCAGAGCAACAGAGTCACACAGAGCAAAGTGAACAGATTATAACGCAAACCACCAAATCCCAAAAAGGTTGTAAAGTTGGGACGCAAAAATGGATACACGCATCCAAGGTGTGTTGATATATGAAAATACAAAATACTTTTGTATTTACTGTCTCATATGTAGACGCAGAGACAGAGGCAGAGCTGTTGAAAGTCCATATTGTGACATAAAAGCCTATAATTGATGTGGAACAAACAATGTGCACACAGGAATTTAGGCTACATGTAGCTCTTTATGTTTTGGTCAAAGGCTTAATGGATTCTCATGGTTAACCATTAAGGTAAGCTCTCTTTCCCTGCAATGCCCCCCACCCTACCCCATCTCTCCGTGTTACTTTGATGGGGACAGCCTTATCTGTTTCCTATAATCAAGAGAAAAGTGGGCAGACAATGAAGCAGTCGGTATGGATAATGCGTTGATGGAAAAACAAAGTCCCCCTTTTACGTCATCAGCAGGAAGAGAGGCACACAGAGCGTCACCACATTCATAAAACATTCAATCCGCACTTCATCCTGCTACCATTTAGCTCCTCGCTGTGAATGTAGATGTCAAACATAATATAGGATCCATTTTGCAGGTTGGAAATGTTTTACAGGAATAATATTCCAGGTGTTCCGGGCGGTGATTGACAAAAACACTGTTCAATTACTGCTGCCCTCAGGCTGATGCTAGGAGCGTGTTACGACAACAGGCCACTAATGTGTTTGAACTGTCCTGTTCAGCTGTTGTTAAAACACCAGAATGTCCAGAAACACACAGGTCTTGCGTAAGGACACCTCATGATCATCCGTCTTTGACACCAGGTCATACAGGGACTCACCAACTCTGAATTGGGGGCCCTTGGCACACCCCAGGTGTTGGTTTTTTCTAGATGCTGGATTCAAGGTAATGTGATCCTGATTAGGTGTTAAAATAGGATTAGTTGGAAAGTATGAGAGTCGAGGATTTATAATTTTAGGAGTTTGTGGAAATGAAAAAACAGCATACGCTGTGCTTTGGCATCTGATCATAATCCCTGCTGTTACTTATGGTCAATACGGAGCACAAATTTGAAATGATCATTATACAATACAGTCGGGGTTTATACAGAAAGGGCACTGCCTTTATTATTGTCAGAAAGTTTTCCGCCAGGGCCTTTAAGATTAAAGCTCTGCACTGGGATCCTAGACTCAATGGTTTGGCAGAATTTGGGCAATTTTCTTAGGGCCGAAGGAAAGAACAGCCTCACTACAGTGCATGTACTCCAAAACTCATCATGCCTCTTTTAATTTCAATGCAAATATTTCCTGAGCTCCTGTGACACTAAGCTCAAAAATCAGGTGTTCCAGGTATGTCCAACTGGGAGGAGACCACAGGGCAGACCCAGAATATGCTGGAGAGATTATATATCCCATTACACTTGGGAACATCTTGGAATCCCCAGAAAGTGATGGAGAACATGGCCAGGGAGATCTTGGATGGATTGATGGATGGATGGATGGATGGAACAAATACATGAAAGACAGTGAGACAGAGGATGAGGGAAAGACATAGGAGGGAGACAAAAGATGAACCAAGACAATCTCCTTGATGCACAAATGTATATAGTACATAGTAAAGTCCACTCCTTTTGTGTGAGTGTGTATGTGTGTGTGAATGGTGTCTCTGTTTTCCCATTTTAGCTCTTTGAAGTAACATACACACGTTATGGCTGGCCAGAGGGTCTATGGACACGGGAACAAGACACAGCAGTCGTCTCATTCAATCAGTGGCTTGTGGAAAGTTAAAAATAGGCTGGGATTTAAAGATTTTTTTTCTTCTGAGAATAAGAGGACAAAATAAGATTACCCCTATTGCTGCGACTGCTACCGTTACCCTTTGATTTGCTTTTTATTTCCATCTTACCCAGAGAACTCCCAAGATAGCAACAGATAAACACCTGGATTGGATGACAACATCTGCGAGACTCCTTTTTGTTAAATAATTTGCCGTGTAATTATTCTTACAATTACATCTCAGTGAACAATGTGTTGACTATTTGTAATTACAGTGTACAAAAATGCTAAAAAGACAAACAGAGTCCAGAACTCTCTCTATCAATTTTTATTTCTTTTTAATAATTCTGTTCTTTCCATAGAAAAACACCTTCTGTCCCTGTGTTAATAATGATTTCAAACAATCTTTTCTCAGCAGTAATAAGAACATTGATTTTTGCCTCTAACAAGAACACTCAGATAGCATTAACCTTGAGGAACGTGAGGGATTGTCTTCAGTCATCTTGTTACAGGCTGAGCGTCGTGTCATTATCTGTTGTTACTCACTATCGATTCATTTTTCTGTGGTAGATTATGTCAACATTACACCCATGTCTTTGGGTGTCCAATGCCTTCTGTTGCCATAAATGTTTGTTATACATTATATCTACACTTGTTTTAGAGTGAATATACTCACAGACACAAGCACACGCTAGCACATAGATTCACTCATCCGTGGTCTGCGGGAGCATTGTGTGTGAAAAGCTTTTCCACCTGTGAAGCAGTGGGTCGGCCTGGTGTGTCCTCTGGAGACGCACGAGACAAAAATACACAGATAAAAAAACAGAGGGCTGGAGCACGAGGGGTCAGAGTGGTGCAGGATGGAACGCTGCTGTGTTTATCTCACACTCATCTGTTCAACACTGTCTTACACACTCTCTGTCACAACTGCAATTCAAACACGGTCACATGTTATGAAATGTAATTACTTCCAGCATTTGTTGCAATGTATGCCTGAATATTAAACACAAATGCATCACTGAGCTCATTCTGTAAAACGATTTAAAGTTAGAGAGGAGTCAACTGTGGCATGTAGCCTATCAACCACCAATGCATCCATCTTCTTAAAGATTTGTTTTTCCAGTGAAAATGTTTCCAAACATCCAAAAATATCAGGATGCATCATGGGGAAATCTATATAAGATGATACCCAAGAGATCCAGAACAACAAAAATTGAAGGGAAAATAAAACTGCCAAAACAGTTACGGTTAGTATGAAGAATTTTTGAATAAAAAAAAATCTGAACTTTTTTTGGAATTATAATTGTTGTTTATGCCTTTCCTCTAAAGGTATACCTGATTACTGATTGGTTACTGTGTTAAAAAGGCAAATAAAATCTGTTCAATATACTTTAAAGAACCATGAGCGATTTGCTTAAATGTACCCAATTACCATTTACTTTATCAGTGTTTAAGGGGTTAAGGTACGCACAGTAGATAACGTAACAGGCAATACGATCAGACACGGGGATTTATGTTAGAGGACTATGTTCATTCTTACAAAGTGTGGAGAGCGAGTGATGTTTGTAGATGGAGCAGGGAACAGAGTGTGCCGGGGTCAGATGGAGAGGTGAAGGTTGAGAGGCAGGCAGGCAGGCAGGCAGGCAGACAGGCAGGATGGAGGGGGAGAATCCAGGGAGACAGAGCATAAAGGTGATCAGAAACACTCAGGAGAGAACACACAAGGGATCTTAATCAATAGACTCAAACACTAGAGTAACACAAGGTCATCATCTGCCTCAGAGTTGTGTACAAAAATCTGGGGATGAGAGGATGAAGATCCTGGGCTTATGCACTGAAGACGTGATGGCTTCCTGGACAGCAAGTGTGTGTGTGCGCGTGATGAAGGTCTAGCAGGGAGTCGGTAGAGTGAGGAAGGGAAGTCACGACCATGCATGGCACGATTATGGATCTTATGGAGCCTATTGTCCTGTATGAATGTGTTGTATGTAAATATGTGAAATTTACTGTATTGTGTGTGTGTGTGTGAGTGTATAGTACTGTTTTTTAGTTATTTTGGTAATTACGGTTGAAAATAGTTCATTATTACTATATTATTTAACTATATTTGTCCCTGTTTTGTTTTTTTTGCCTGTGCCTCTGCCTCACTTGAGCTGCTTTCCCTCGTTGTGGGACCATTAAGATTCATCTCATCTCATCTCTTCAACACACTCAGACACAGACAGGGGAGCCAGACAGAGAAATAGAAGGAAGCAGTCAAAATTAATTCCACCCCAGTGTGTCAACGTAATAAAACAAAAATCCTTTCCCGTACACAGCACTGCTGACTGTTGGAATTTAAGACAGGAATTCTCTCATTATTTGTTTAGATCAGGGCTCTGTGATACACCAGATCAGACTAACAATAGCATCAATTATATTCATCAAAGTCCCCAAAGAGGTCCAAAGCTATTTCTCAGTATTGTCTATGACTCCTGACAAATGACGTAGATGTGGTAATGGTGATGTGCTTGTTGAGCCTGCTCTTGCCCCTGTACATTTTTTATTCTATCTTATCCATCAGTTTCAGTCCTTCATGCACCTGTAGAGCATTTAAGTAATTTGGCTTGACATGATACATGACACTAGAGGGAGTACGGCAATGAATAGGACAGATAAGGTCTTGTGTCTCCTCAAATTGATGACTGTGTGTATGTGTGTGTGTGTGTGTGTGTGTGTGTGTGTAGATAGACAGACACAGAGTGAAACGTGATGGATATGGCTGCATTTCCATGACAAACTACCCTGTGTTATGGCATGAGATCCAGATAAATATCCATCTGGGGTAACAGGTCATGTGCAGTCATTGATATTTATCAGCCCGTCCCGATCCTCAGGATTTGTCATTGCATTCTGAGTGTCACAGACAGATGACAGATCTGCGCCTTAACTATCCTATTGAAAATCGATAGGTTAAGTCAGCGGGTCACAGCACTGGTGGTCCGGTGGCATTTTGGAATAATCAGTCCATCTGTACCATTCACACTGTTTGCTATTTTTAGATGAACATGATGAATTTTTAGAGAAGAGTGCCTTTCCAGCACAATACAGAGTGCAAAACATCCATCCAGAGTAATTTACCCTAAATATAGTCCACAATTTGGCACTCTGTGTGATTTACAATTGCCGTTTTGCTCCCTACAGGCAATGAGGCTTTGTCACCCTGACTGGGTTCACCCCAGACTGTGTGGAGAGAACCAGGAGAATATTTCTGGAATGAAACTGCACTGGAGGGATGCAATTCATTTCACTTTTGTAATAAATAAGAAATTATTCTTTTGCTGCGAGACAATGTGGGTAGATACACACAGACATATCGTGATTTCCCTCAGGTTTGATAGTTCAATTATTAATTAAAGTGTCAGCGATCGCAGTGCCAGCGGCTGTTCTACTCATCCAACATGCAAAATAAGCAGAGGATGCAAAATGAGCTGTGTGGTGAATTTATGGCTGCAACCGTATGACAAATAACATTTAAAGCTTACCATGCCGTGACAGAATATGTGTGGGAACACAGTTTGAGGAAAAGAGGAGGACCACTCACTTCAGGTTAACACTTTATGTTGGGTTTATGTTCCCAACTCACGAAAAACAGTAAATTCCTTGCCCGTCTTTTGTCTCTTCTTCCTCCGTCTATTTTTCACCTCCTTATACCATCACCGCCTCTTATCAAACAAACATTCCTCAGCCTCAGCCTTCTGTACAGCTACCTTAACACCATGACAAATGTTATGCTTCAGCTTGTTGCCAGTGACTGACACGTAGGATGATGTATAGATGATAACACTTGCTGAAATGTTGGTGTAACAGCAGCGAAAACAGTATCAGTAGCAGAAAAATAAACATAAAATAACAAGTTAAAAGAAATCTTATGTACAAATAGGCAAATATTGTACTGTAAGGAAAGTAAAGCAAAAAGTGTTCACATATTTTCAGCATGCAGTTCAGGCCAATGTGCAGAAATGCAAAAAACGTGCAAACATTTGTGTAGTTAATGACAGATGATTGAACAGATGAGGTAAAAAAACTGTGTTGTACAGTCTGATACCTGTAAGAATGAAGGGCCTGTGGTTCTGGGTGGGATTGTCCATGATGACTGACAGCCTGGCCAGCATTCTCCCTCTCCACAGATTCCAGTTTGAGTCCAAGCACAGAACCAGCAACACACAAGACAGAACAGACCCGTAGAACATGCCGAGTAAACAAAATTCTTCAAATGCTACAAAAATGTTTTTATTGCCCCCTGGTATGTATCAACGCACTGATTAAATTCAATTTGATGGATGATCTGTACAGGCTCAGATTTATCGGGTTTCTTATTTGCTATTATTACAGGACATAAATAAATAATATAATATAATATAATAGATACTGTACATATCTATGCACATTGCATGTCTTAGCATGTTTACACAATAATATGGACGTCTTAGTAAATCTGCTTATGTATCCACTATAATACTTCCACCTGATGCCAGTGCTTTGTCCTTAGATTACCAAACTTTCAGAAACTACACACTGTTTGCTATTTGCTATCCTGGGATTTTTGGGCTTGAAGCTCTTTACTCATTTGAGATCCCAGCCTCAATTCCACCCCTGCAATTCAGACAGGGGGTATTTAAGTTGTTAGATGGTGCCCCCGTGTGGCTTTAAACGCCTCAACATGATTGGGTCTACTTTCAGTGGGATCCAGCACGTTACAACTGTCGTTTCACATTCCTGTGAGCACACTGACCATGTACTGGAGGGCTGTGATGTCCAAGTAGAACACCATATTATTCTCTGTCTGATCTGCTGGGTTGTTTGATGGTTGAAGCCTTTGAAAACTGAAACAATGCTCAAAAGTTTTAGAAATCGCTAACAAATCAAAGGTATGTTGAATACAGTGTGTATGGGTCATGTATTTAGTTTGCCTACTGCAACAGAGGCCATAAAGAGGAGCAGCTTGGTGGCTGTAATAGGATCAGCTGCCACTCACCTACTCCCACATCACCACTCGCTTTGACCTGGATTCTGTTCCCAATATTTATTGTATTGATATTTTGATGCATATGAAGGTATATGTGTAATATATACATAATATATGATGCAAATTCACAGAAAAATACAGATTCCATCTCTTCCTTCCTCTTTCAAAATATGACTCTTTGTACGTCTCTCTGTGCGTCACATCAGCTCACCAAGTGCAAATCAGTGTGTATTGATAAAAAAGTAATAAAAAAACACTAAGAACTTTAGGGGAAATGTTAAATTATTCCAATGATAAAATGAAATAATATAATATGTGAAATAAATAATCATATTTTTTAAAATGATAGCTTTGAAAAATAAGGGCTGCTATATTTTTTTAAATCATAAATTACATGATTTTTTTTTCATTTTTTCCCCACATGGTATATATGGGTCACTAATGTAAAAAGGCCAATTAAATTCAATCAATGTCCCTTAAATAACACCAGAGCCTTAAAATGTGCTAAATAACCAATTTATTTACCAGTCTTTAAGGGATTAATAGATGGAAAACCATTCCTTGTAAATAAAAACAGAAGCACTAATAAACTTATTTCTACCTCTTCTCATCCTGTCTCAAACTTAGTGGTAATTTTATTACTGCTTCCCTATTTATCTGCCGCCCTCATCCTTCCGTATTTTTGAATCCTCTTAGAGGTGGATTATGGACTATGGACTCAGGTGTCTGCCATGCGTACTGAGAGACAGAAAGAGAAAGGGAGAGAGCGGAAGAAACACAAAGTGAGGGGGGAAATTGAGAAAGAGAAGAGATGGGAATGAGGCACGCAGATCGAGCAACAAAGACGAAGAGATAGACAGAAGGAGAAGAAGATGGAGGGAATGTCTTGGCGTGAAACTGGCCTGTTATGGTGGTGGAGGTCGTCTTTGGCTGGGGTGAGTGCAGCATTTTGTTATGTTAGACTTGTAAAGGGTCAAATGTGTGTGAATGTGTGTACAGGTACATATATATTATCTATCTATCTATCTATCTATCTATCTATCTATCTATCTATCTATCTATCTATCTATCTATCTATCTATCTCTTGGTAAGTTTTTTATGTGTAAGAGAGAGAGAGAGGTGTGATGTGATAAAGACTTTAAGAGATAAAAGCTTGAAGTCGTAATGACGTGTGTCAGTGAACTGCAATAATGTGATTAATTAAGATCACTTCCTTAAGTTCATGGCTAGTTAGTTAGTAAGGTTAGTGGTGCTGTGACCTATAGGCCGAGACGTACGTTTGTGTGAGTGCGTGTGCATTTTACTAATGATCTAACATTTTAATGCAAACTCAAGTACAATTGTGAATGTTGAACTTTGCTACTTTCAGGCTTTGAGTGCTTCTTTCGTGCTTCTTTCGTTGCTTTAATGTAAGAATCTGCAGTCATGTCCTCTACGCTTTCAGCAGGGAGAGACACTACAGCCTCACACGGTGAAGCACACACTCCTGTGTCGCACTCCCACTCTCATCAATAAGACAGAGACACAATAACCGCCTGGCAGCGATGTCGCTCCTTTCCTGGGTCATCTGCTCTGCTCTCAGCCTCCTCACCATTTTGGTTCCCGAGGCTGAGGCAGACAACCTGAACACAACCAGTCGGCGCAACGGAGGGGGTTCCCAGTGTGGGGAGTACACAAACCAGGTATGTGTTACAAAAAAAACACAAGCCTGGTGTACAAATCGACAGCAGTACTCGTATGTTATTTATTACTTCCATGCATGACCACCTATTGCAATCATATGTAAAAAGCATGCAGCTCAGAATTATTATGCATCATTTATATGCACATGTACAAGTAGGCAACGAGACCAGAATGGAATACCTAGATGCGCAAGAATTCAACACAAATGTGTGTGGGTGTAAAAGCTACTTATTGAATAACACCGTATATTATTCTGACAACTCACGGAATTAGGCAAACAGCATGAAAAATTGGAGGGTTGCAAAGATATGACAAAAATAAAGAAAAAGATAAATAAATAAATGAAAGGCGGAGGCTGCCAACATTAATTTTATAGCTGGAACGATGAAGCTATTTAGTAAAAACAAAGAAGACAGAATGCTAAAATAATAAAATTGGTTAAAGTTCATTCTGTGTCTGCTGCTTTGTAAGGATGAGATGGGTGATACGTGATCAGTATCTTTCTGTTTTTTATAACGTCGATGGACTGTCATGCTATAGGACAAATGCTCCTTATGGGGACGGAACAAATGTAAACAGAATTTGTCCAATAATGCAGTGAATGGATTACGGTTCACACGCAACCTGGCCTCCAGCTCGTTAAAAAGTAGGTGGTTGCTGTTGACCCAATTTTCTTGCTCATCGCACAGGTGATGGATAATGGGATGTGCCGACTGATGGCCACTCTCCCTCAGCTGGACGAGCAGAGATGCCCTGATATGTTTCGCTGCACCGATGAGGTTTCCTACTGGTTGCATGAAAACGAAGACAGGAAACGACAGATTGTGGTACTGAAGGAGACCATCTCCGAGCTGCAGGAAGAGCTGAGGAGTCACAGACACCGCATCAAAGTCCTCGAGCTGCAGGTTAGAGTTCCATAGCTGCTTAGCAGACCAAGGTCAAGACTCAGCGGAATCCTTTCAACTGCTTTTAGTCCCTCCCTTGGTGCACTTGGAGTTCAATTTTACCAGACAAAACTTCAAGGACCCACTTTAAGTCACACCTTGACTGCCTTTCTTCATATGAAATGTTTACTTTGCTGAGGGAAACACACTATATACATAGGTAAAGTGCTTCTACTCCCAACGACTGACTGACTATAGTTAAATCATACAGCCTCCTCAAATGTAATAGAAACAGGACTCATTATTCAAATCTGTCCAGGAAATATACTTGACATTATTATTTGTTGTAACAGCCATGCCCTGTAATGTGGTGCCTGGTCATCACGCCTGCTCCCCCCACCATGTCCTCGACCTGAGTCACTAACAGGATTAGACTAGACTCTTACACGTGCTACCTTGGGCATCTCTACAAACAGAGGCTTTCAGCCGGGCCGACCAGCGGCCACAGGTGGTAGGTGGTCATGGAAACACCGGAGGGGAGGCTCCGTGGTGCGAGCTTATTAGATATATTTCAATAAATATCATTCATGCGTGTATGCCCATGGTTTGTGTACGTTGCCAGAGGGAGGAGAGGACCCCGAACGTCTCCTTGGAGCACCGACTTCATCAGCTGGAGGTGCACTATGCTGAGGCCTCCACCCTGCTGCACCTACAGGGCACACTCATGCTTAACCTCCAGGTAAACAGCATGGCTGCATCACCTGTGGTTAATATCAGAGGTTTGGGCCTGTGGTTCATGGTAGTTTGCTTGTTTGTCCTCCCACTTAGAATCAAGTCCACAACCTCACAGTTTTAGTGGAACGAGCAAAAAGAGGCCCCGGGTGTTTGATCAACACACCCCGTCCCAACTCACTGATGAATGCTGAGGAAGGTCAGCGCTCAGATGAACACGCACCTACAACTGTCACTATGGCGCTGAACTGCCATAATCACCCAGCAGAGGGGGCTAAACCCCCCTTGTTGACTCACATTTGTTTTCTCAGAGGTTCATCATAGGCACTGCCCCATAGACTGTGCCTCCATCTACTACAATGGAGTGAGGATGTCAGGTCTCTACACAGTGGTGCCATCCTTGGAAGGCATGCCTCTGGAGGTCTACTGTGATATGGATACTGATGGTTAGTCACACTCACACACACACGGACACGTCACAGGCAAGCAGCAGGCTGGTTTAAATGTTGTTGGCACAGTGGCTGACCTGCGCTCTGCCCTCTGCTGAGCTGACGGCAACATATAACAGACATCCTATTATATATAGTGCATGTGCCTCTGCCAGTGGTACCTCAATGTTATACAGATATACAAACATCTCATTTAAAAATGCTGCTGATGTTAATTTCACCAGGTATCCAAAGTATTTTTGGATAATAACTGTATGTAAGTATTGGCTGTAACATGTCATCCTCACAGTGTCATTTATATCTCATGATAGTCAGATTCGTATCATCAACCAACACTCCCATAGCGACCATATCTTAGAAGAGGAAAATCAGTTTATCACATACATTAAGAACTCAAACTGGATAAAACCAGCAAAATTAAACCAATAGTAGAGTTGTCTATGAAGGTGCTCAGTCATTAAGGTGGTAGTTATCCAAGAAGTGTTGAGTTGAGGGCAACTGGACTCAGTAGAGGATGGTTGAGGGGGGCATCGTCATCTCAGAACTAAAGCAGCCAGTCTTCAAGTATCTTCTACTGAGTCCAGTTGCCATCAATTCAGTACTAAAGTATTTTTCTTTTCTTACTTCACATCACTGCCCACTGCCTTGCCTTTTCTTTAGGTGGTGGCTGGACTGTGATCCAGCGCCGAGTAGACGGCTCAGTGAGCTTTGACCGAACGTGGAGGGATTACAAGGATGGTTTTGGTGATCTGCACGCAGAGTTCTGGCTGGGCAACGACCACATTCATGACCTCAGCACCCAGAGGGACTATAGCCTCCGCATCGACATGGAGGACTGGAACAACAAGCACAAACACGCCCTCTACCAGAGCTTCAGGTGGGTGGCAAGCACAGGCACGCCTGTTTGCTGTCTGCACACATGTACACAAACAACTTTAACTGTTATTACAAAACACACACACACACAAGCAGTTTCAATGTGGCCGCCCAACACAAGAATCTGTATCTCTCCATCCATGTCCCACTGTTCTGTGTGTTCAGCGTGGAGGATGAGGAGCATCAGTATCGTCTCCACGTGTCTGGTTTCAGTGGCACGGTGCAGGACTCCTTCAGTTGGTACCATGACAAGCAGGCCTTCAGCACCCCCGACAGCGGTAACATCTGTGCTGAGATCTCCCACGGTGGTTGGTGGTACAATCAGTGTTTCTACGCCAACCTTAATGGCATCTACTACAGGGTAAAGATGAACAGATCCTTTAGTTATTCTGTCAAAGGCGTGAGTGCATTTACTATCTCCTTCTCCTGTAGGGAGGCCTTTACACCCCCAAATTGCGGGGGCTCCTGGGTCCTGATGGGATCGTTTGGTACTCCTGGAAAGACACTGACTATTACTCCTTACGCAGAGTCAGCATGATGATCCGCCCACGCAGCTTCCGAAGTCATGTGTCACCTTGAGGAAATATCGCCATGACAACTGGAGCACAGTGGAAGGATCCCCAGGCAAAGGGGATAGCACAGTCATCTCACTGTGACCTTAACTACACTATATTGGCACTGTAGTGATGATGATGATGATGATCAGTGATCTTTTAAATGCACAGCTCATCAGGAAGACAGTAAAACAATAAAGTTATGAGATGTTCCTAGAAATTAAAAGCCATGTGGCATTTCCCTTAATGTATAGACAGAATTCTGCATACACAAACTTCATACTGAAAGAAATCAGTTTGTCAGTGGGGATTTTCAGTCCATCATGGGAAGTGAGTATTTCCTTTCTTTGTTCTTAAGTCAAACAGTTACTCATCTACGCAGCTAAAAGGATTATTTCCTGATTTGTTGACAAAGTGTTAAACCTTCTATGTCTACCAACCACTGACAGGAGACAAACGCAACGCATTTGATGCTGATGTGAATTCGTCGGGATTGCTATATTATATTGAATCAAATTTAATTTGAACCGTGTGTGTTCCTTGTCACCAAACTCTAAAAGGTCTGATCTCATTCATGATTTCTGATTTAATAAATGATACTGTCTTATATTGTCCTGAGCTTAAAGATGAAATGTAAATGTACAGTGTAATAAAGGGTGACATTATTTCAGTATCATGAAGTATGCGGCATGTAATACTGTTTACCTATCCTCCTCATGATAGTTGCTTACTTTTGAAATTACTTCACAAACAGGTTTCTAAAGCCCTGTGGGATATTTGCATGTATGCGAAGCAAACATGTTAGGCAGATTTAAATTCATACACCAAAGGCATTTTCTAGTTAATCTACGTTTCCATTTCATTTAATTCATTAGACTGATACAAGTCTAATGACTCATAATTCTGAAGAAGCAGAGCACATGAACTAGAACTAACTGACACACATGAGAATGTCTGGTTTGTTTGGTTATGAGTAAACAAAATCCAGCCTGCACTTTTCGATAGGCAAAATATCCAGCTGCACCTGATTTCAGTGTGAAAAGGCTCTTTCATTTCCTTCACCACTAGGCTGCACAAACACACTCTTTGATGCTTCACACAGGCAACCAACTCATTCATTTGCATCTCTCCATAGGAATCTGCAGCAGGGAATAAGGGCTTTACTGTGAGGAAGTCAGTGCGTGTGTTCAGTTGAACTACAGGAAACAAAACTGGCTTCTTTCTAACACACACAGAGACACACAAAGAAACAAATATCTAGTCTCAACGAGTACAAATCATTCTTTAATAAATCAGAGTTTCTGCTCCTCTTTATGAATTACATTGTATTGCAAATAGTTTTATACATAAAATAGTATCTCAATGACCAAAAGGCACAGGATAGGCACTATAGAGAACATGTGTATGAGGTGT
>OMNV01009545.1:27820-64386 GCA_900303265.1 Brotula barbata
AGGTGATAAGAGAACCAAGAGTGAACAAGATTGGAGGCTCATATTGAAAATTGGCCAGTGAAAAGCAAAAGCGTTAGTTTGTCTTAAACTCACAACATTCTTCCAGCTTGCAATGCTGTTATTCCTTCATATGAATCTCCATCTTCTGGAGTTGAGGAGAAAGTACAAATGTTCATGTTTGGCATTAGCTGAAGCAATGTATTGGTTTGCTGACTTCTGGCTTTGGTGTACAGTGCTCAAAAAGAAAAAAACCCAACTTTTGTATAACTTGGACTTAAGCATATTCCATAAATGTAAACTGCAGTTTTACCGTACAAGACTGTGTAAAACAAAGCCAAGCATGTCTAGTTTCCTTCAAACGACAAGGCACATCTACAGGAAGGAATGGAACTTCCTGTTCAGAGATTAAGGAAGTACAGGATGAAATGGGTCAGCAGTGTCCACACACACAGAGGACACACAAACTCTCGCTCTCTGAAGAGTATATGACATTTAAAGGAATGCTCCATTACTACTGCCACTATTTGCATCTATTCACGCAAAAAACTGTAAAGGCAATATAGGCTGAGATCAAGGCATCTGTCTTTGTATGCTAAACATTGATTGCAACTAGGGCTGTCAAATTTACATGTAGATAGCAGGTTAGGGTGTCAATTTTTTATAATTGCAATTCTGTTTTACTCTGTTACTGCATATGACCCTTTAAAGGACCAGTAGTTCACAGCAAGCTAGTTTCCATAGCTAAATGCTTCCTGGGATCACTAAAAGCACCTCTGTAACATTACATCATGCTGAGATAATCACTGTACACAGATAGTGTGTGTCTTTTGCCGTCTTAGATTTTTCTTACTTCAGCATAGTGTTTACTCCTGATCTAAAGGGCTGAATTACAGTTTATATAGTGTGAATGGCCCTACTTGAACATCATGTGAATGTTGCTGTTGTTCAATATTACTCAGAATTTAAGTGTGTTAAGTAATGTTCCTTATTGTGCTCCATCTTGAGCAGGCTGATAATGTGGGCAGCTTGATTTTGAAATGTGGTATGTTCATCTACTTCACACATCTATAGCTGCTAACCAAATATATTTGGTTGACACATATCCTGCCCACGCATGTTATTGAACACAGTGTAGTTTAAAAAATTTAAGCATAGAAATTGAGTGGCTACAGATAATACTGATAACTGTTTTCTATGACAGCCCAAATTTAACTTCTGTTGTATTTATTACGTATGTCTACACTCCAGCACCCTATGTTTAGCTGAGGCCCTGGTGGTAGAAGGAAGAATTGCCTTGTTTTTCATATAGCAGCTTTACATTGCAGACATCCCTGCTGTCTATGTAGTGATCTATTTTTGCCAAGTACAGAGCTTTACAATTTGTGACAAGGAGACAAGAGTGAAAAACAGTGGAGTACTGCCTTAAACTGTGGGGTGCAATGTGACCTGAGGTCATACAGAATGGGATCACACTCACTGTACGACCCCTCTACAAAGATTAAATATGTATCGGATAAAAACTCTGTGCAGGGACAGCCAAGACCGTGCTGGCATTATACAGCCACAAACTGTGGTTTGGACGTTTACTTCCTGCGACACAAACTGTGGACCTTCCACTGCTTCCTCTAAGCATATAGTGCCACTGGCCACAAACCAGCAGTGTCAAACATTTTTCAGCTGTGCACATTCGTTGGCTTCTCTGGTCATTAACATCTGAGAGCAGATGAGCAGAAAAGAAGCAACATGGTGTAGGAGAGAGATAAATAGAGAAAGGCAAAAGTGAAATTTAAATTAAAAGGAAGAGGAAGAGACGTAGCAAGAATATTTTGGATTTCGGGTTGGTGTCATTCAGCATGGGCAGTGGTTGCCTTCACATGGTGGTGAACTGACTGTGTGCCTGCCTCAGTTTTGCAGCAATCTGGGCATCAAGAGAGGAAACACCAGTATAAACACAGAGGCCAGTACTTATCATAGTATTGTTTAGTATCCAAGCGCTGCCCAATTATTAGATTAAAATGCATTTACCGTCTCGTAAAACTTGGCCTGCTCCTCCAGGTACAACTGCATGACCCTGTTGTAGTCATAGATACGGTTGCTATGGAAGTGGTTCATCTCAGCTGAGAGAGAAACGGGGGGGGAAACCCATTCGGATCAGACTTCATGTCACGCTGTAACACCTTAATGTAATGTCCCAGGGTGAGTTAAGTGTAAGTAAGGTACCTTGTAGTGCATAAGACATGGTGCTGACTCGTTTAGCCATGGTGACTTTGTCCTGATGGGTGATTTTACTGGTGGCCACCAGTTTGTCACCTTCCTTCACCTTTTCTATGGCTGCCTGTAAGAATCAAATAACAATAAATCTTGAGTGACCCCTTAATACACCAGAATGTAACATTTAGCTCATGCAAATCAAGATCAGTTGAAACAATTTGAATCAAAAGACAGTGACGTGGTCCCTTGCCATAAATTATGCCATTTTTAAGCTTATATTGACAAGAGAGAACTCCTTTGTACCGGTGTCAACTAAAATGTTGAACGACGCTCTGAAACAGTACTGATTGTGAGAGGTTAAATTAATCATACTATTTGTGCACTTGTGTAATGCGGTGTCCCTGCTATGTTATGTATTTTATGTTTCACTTCATGTTTTTTGTGTGGCTGAAGCAGGGGTGGAAGCCCAAGCCAAATTTCCCTTGTGGGCAATAAAGTTTACCTTTACATTTAGAGCTAAAGTACCTTATGGACTGCGATGGTGTCCGGGAAGCATCCAAGAAGACCTTTATATTCATTGTTGTTCTCCATGAGGAAATGAAGGTCTTTCCTGGGCTAGAATGTGAGCAAATATAGGTACAAGACGAGCATAACTGTAATGGGGGGGGGAAACTAGCAAAGATAGATACAAAACGGAAAGTCAAGAGATTTAAAACTCATTCAAATCATTTCAGGGAAACAAGCCGTTACTTAGATGATGTTTCACAGGAGGGGTTGAATTCTAATGCAGTCACCAGAAAAACGACTGGGACACTCAAATGCACGATAGGGAGGATTCTCATTATATGACCATTGATCTCAGTTGAGGTTCCAAAAAGGAAAATATCTAACAGTTACAACAGTTACAGTTACAACAAAAACAAAAAGCATGAAGACATACACAGAATATCTGCATTTCTGCTGTCTCCTTACGCAACTGATCCACTGCTGTTTTAAATATATGGCTTATGAGATGCATCTGTACTCAGGCAATCACTTTTCTCACACTCCAGTTTTCAAATGAAACCTCTCTCTGGATGCTGCAGGGACATCAAACAAATCCCCACTTTGATTTGATACACAGAGAGCCATAATACATGAGTAGGTCAAAACTACACTACACTTCTCGAAACAAGTCTGGCCTTGGCTTGTTCCTTTACAGATAAAGACTTTGAGAACAGGACACAAAGTAAAAGGGGGTCAACACAGGGTCCCAAACAGGAAACAGTTGAGGAAATGTCACCAATATATCCAGGTGAAGGTGACATGAGTAAAACAGGCTTGGGTAGCATGATGTGGGAGATGGAAGGATAAGAAATAAATTTAGGCTCTCAGGATGCTCCCCCCCGTTCCCCCAATCTAACTTTTGCACTGTGGCCTTGGTGCTGAAGGAAACAAAAAAATGTGACAGTCTTGTGTTCTATTGAGAAAAATACAAAGACAATTGCAGTATCAGTCGTTCCCTGGGCTGTGGCTGCCAACCTTACCCCCTTAAATAGCCGATGATACTGGAACAAGGCTGAAGCACTTACCTGCTCTGCCACCAACTGAGCTATCTCTTCATATGTTTTCCCTGCTGCAGTCATGGCATCTGTCAATGTTGACTCCCCTAAAGCACATATGTATTAGGTCACAGTGTTTTTTTCAGAGTTGCACAGCTCCCTATCTATTTATACTATGGACATCGTCTCTCTTGGTTACTGCAGCATTGTGCACTCTAAGGTTAATATATATTTTATAGGTGTGGCCACAGACAGCGATGCTAATAACTGCAAATACTACTTAACAAATGCTGGCGACATGGAAACTGCCTAAGGTTCTCAAAGAAAGTAAATACCTTGGTATCCACTGCTGGTGAAGACAGATGAGAGGTTTTGGAAGGCTTTTCCGATTCTCTGGTACTCTTTTGGCAGTGCTGTAATAGGTATGCAAAACATAATGTGAATCATTTTCACAAGTAGATCAAATAAGAAACTTTCCGCAGTGAATCACTCTGTACACAAACTAATTCATTTAAGGACAGAGATAAGGCGTGGAGTTAAACTTTTATTCAGCATCAGTGTTACTGTGTGTACTTACGGCCTGTACATCTCTTCCAGTGCTCATTGCCCACGGTGAGGATTTCCTTCACTCCATCATCCATGGCTTTGGTAAACCTACTGAATTGCTCACATTTTTGCTCCCTAAAAAAGGAAAACAGAAAATTTGCAGTACACCATATGCCAGCTTGGATACTTTTTTTGGGCAATAGCCATATTGTGATCTTACTTACACTTCTACGAGTTCCAGGTCTGGAGCTTCAGGCTCTATAGTGGAAAAAATCATCACTCCCACTGTCTCATCTTTCTCTGCCTTTCTCTTCCCCGTCTTCCAATCCTGTGCCAGAAAACACCCATTTTAATAGAGAACGACGTTCATTTTTGTAATCACAGATTGCCACTTATGCAGCTATTTGAAGTAAAAATTGAACAAATACCAAACAGGTACTTCCGTAGCATACCTTTTCATCTTTGTAGCTGAGGAAGAGCTGGAACACTTCACTATTGGATACCACCGGGTGCCTGCACATCCTGATCATCCAGCCCTGCAACCGCTCCATACGCATCTTTATAAACTCTTCCTCAAAGCGACCTAGAAGAGAGGGAGCAAAGGAGGGACAAAGGGATGAATCAGAGAAAACAACTGAATATTTCTGAACTAATACAGTTCGTTGCTATTAATAACAGTGGTGTGCTGGAGGTCAGAGACTCACCTGTTACCTGCTTATCTGGTAAACAGGGGATGGGGATGGCCGACCCAAATTTGTCCAGGAGCCTCTCGTACAGCCAATCAAAATGCTTGTATCTGTGATTGACTGGCCTATTTGTGGTCTGCAAAGAAATAAGACAGAGTTACAGAGTTACTGTGTACAGTTGTGATATTTGGTATAGGATCATTACTTTCCTCACTGTACCATGCTTGTTTTATGAAACAAAGCAAGTCATTTTCACAGAAAAGCAATGTGATAACACCTACTGCTACTTGCTTCCTTAATCTTTAAGTCCTGTTAACCTCAATGCATGAGATTCCGTTCGGTCCGACATTCTTACAAACCAACTTGGTTAAGGTTTAGCTTTAAATATTGCTTTTATGAAAATACCACCGATGACTTACATTGGGTGTGATTTGGTATTCAATGTAGCTCTTAAGTCCATACATCTTTGATCCTTTCTTGGGGTCAGCAACCACACAGTCCAGCTGGGATTCTGGGTAATACCACACCGGACCGACTTCTCCCATCTATACACGAAACATTAGGTTCAATGCTGTGGCACTGTGCAATGCTGTGTTACTAATATGAGCTAAATATGGTTGGTTTGCTTTTATCCATATGGTACTTTTATTTCTACTGATAACATCTGATGGTACATACGTAGATTGATAGCTTGTCTTTGCCCTTCACAAGCTGTTTGCAGAGGAGGTAGAGCTCTGGACCAGATTTGGAGAATCCAGGGAACCTGTCACAGATAATCAATCCGGTTTTGAAAAATGCTGCTTAAATTCAGTAAGAATTTGTTTACTGATCCTCTTCTGGAAATTTCATAAATGCTCAGTGGTAGAAAACACAGTATAATGCCAAACTTTAACTTTAAAAGGTGTAACACACAGACTCATGCTTTGTTGCCTTGATTGAACTCTTACTTGTTGAGGGAGATTTTCATGGAGGTCCCACCCCTCTGCATTGCTCCACCCTCTCCAGACTCCGACTCAGCGTATCCAGACGATTTCACGTCATCCCACTCATCGTCCCACTCGTCATCATCTGCTCCTGGGATCAGATACACGCACAAATGATTATTACTTGACTCAACATGGGCAAAGAGTGTAAGAGTGGTACTATGTACTTTACATTAAATGAACAGATTTACGGGTAGAATATCCTTAATGATCTTTGACTGAAAAAGGTTTGTGTTTTATTGAGCGTTTTGCTATTATTTGCTTGTCATTTTAAAATTAGATTTATTTGAGATAACTGATTAACTTGTAGTAGCCTGGGGAAATGTAGAACCCAATCTGTTAGCCATAAAAGCACTTCATGCCTATAATCTAATGGATACACTAACTATGCACTAATAAACTACGCTCAAGCCTGCTTATGCCCTTGAACAAAATTTACTCTCCACCACTGCTCGCCCACGATAAACAAATCTGTTCATACTGTGCATGCAGCCAGTAGAGTTTGTGTTGAAGTCAAAGCACCTTTGTATAAACTTCCTTAAAGTTCTAAACTGAACCCAAAAATGAGAGAAAATAGACTTACACCACAGATACATGTCAGGCAAATTAGCATGCCACGGGACAAATCTCATCAAGAAACTCAACAAAACAAATGACTTATATTATGTTGAAACATATTAGTGAAGAAGTGTTAAATTTCAAAATACAAGTCGAAGTACCTCGCACACATGCTTGTAAGTATGTAACTCATTCCCTAAAAACAGGTTACACGAGTACTACTGCAAATAAACACACAAAACAGCAAAAAAAGAATAAAAGCTCCAGTCGTGTGATGCAATGGATACCTGTATTATCGATAAGGTATGGATAGATGTCTTTGGCAAGAGAGAAAAAAAAACGACAAGTTGGTTAATTTGCCTTCTCCCATCTTGATACGTTTTTAAGTAACAATTTTGTAGCACAGCTGGTGAATTTAAAAAGGAGGAAAAGCTGAAAAATGTCCCTGTGAGTCATCGGTGAGGTTAACTTTTCCATAGTCTGGTGAAAACAAAACCTTGACTTGACTGTCCAGTCCACATACTGGATGATCTCTATGGAAGGTAGAGCCAGACACTGACGACTGAGCAGAACTGAGTCCCTCCAGCTCTGCCATGGATAAAATAGGTTTGTTTTTACAAATAATAGGATTAAACTGCTGAGAGTAGGATATGGTTTACATCTGTTAGTGCTAGCAAGTAAACCGTAGAGAGAGTTTTCTGTCGCGATCCCCCAACATTTCCTCACAATGTCTATTTTGTGGCACTATTATGACATAATCCCCCTAATATTTGGCAATATCATTGACACAAGGTTCGTAATTCCTTCTGTAGAGGATGAGTTGATGATAAAAACAAGGTCAAATAGCTTCAGATGAATTATTTTCCCTCTCTTTTATGCACATCTACTTGTCACAAAATGTTTCAGACAGATAACGTCACCTTTTCTTCATCTGGAGTGAGGCCAGAGCAAACAAACATTTACTAATACTCAAGATGTGTAATACACTGGATGTTGTTGGGTGTAGCAACCCTTTGCACAATAGTCCGCAACAGGGATGCTGACAGAAAGATCCAACCTTGAACAAATTCTACACAAACAGATGAGCTGTTCCTACCTGGGCCCTGGTAAGCCTGAGGATGTCCTTGTGTTACGGCGCCCCAGGGATCGGCAGCAGTGTTTTTCCCAGTCTGAGTGCCCTCTGGATTGGAGGCCCAGTTATTGGAGGTGCCCCCCGATGCATCTGCGTTCCATGCCGACCAAGGATCATTGCCATTACTAGTCTGAAAAAGAGAGAAAAAGAGATTGTGGGAAACGAAAGAATAGAAATGAGAGCTCATGGATGTTGTTGAAGAGCACACAGAGCTACGTTTGCTCTGTTTTGTCATCTGTTCACTGACAAGCTAACCGTATTGTTAGGACAACATGCTTTTTCAAAAGCGTGAACCATAACTGGCCCATGACTGGAAATCTCTTAAGGAAAACAAATCCCGAAACACAAAATAAATACTCTCAAAACATGCAGCAACTACTGTTCATGCTTATAACTGTACGGTACACACACAGAGCATATTTTTACACTTCACAAAGGCCAAATCCAATATTTTGTTACAACATACACAGTACTACACTGGACAACATACACACACGGCTACCTATCTTTTGGAAATTAAGCTCCATATAATATAACAAGTGGGGCATCCTGGTTTGTAACAACTAGGAAAATGAGAAATGCTACAGGATAACAGAAGAACCTGACCTCTGTCAAAATGTCAGTTCCAAATGAGCGGTTTTGGATTGGAGGAAAATATCTTGTCACAAAACTCTAAAATCTATCTAACCTCTGTGCAGTCTGGAAGTGAACACCTATGATCATGTTGTGTCCAAACACCTGTTTGGACACAACAATTTTTGCTTTTGAAGTGTCTTCACATCTGGAAAACACTAACCTACTGCCTGCTTGGTAAAACCATCAATGGGGAAAACAGGGTGTCACTGTATTTTACTGCATGTTTGGACACCACATTACTGTGAGGGTAACTTTCAGGCAGTCCGTTGTAAACAGCAGTTTTTTAGAGACAACCCATCAGAGCTATGGCTTATTAGCATACTGTCAACACCGATCAAGCTCTGAAAAATGACTGAAGGGTTTGAAACACAGCAAAATTTGCATTTCTCTTCAAACTTCAAAACTACTATTTACTATTTACTAACTATATTCTTTTAAGTTCAGGTTATCCAAACATCACAGTATTCTCTACGAACAAGGTCTCGAGGTCTCTCAGGTAATGAACAAGAATTTTGCTGCTTAAAACAGATGAACACACCCTTGGAGCGAGGAACAATAAACTTCAATAATGTTTTCCTGATTTAAGATGATTACACAACACTGCACACAGCAATTGCTGTGTTTTTAAGATTCTGTAATGATGGGTTTGACCATTGCCTGGAGTAAATCCATGTGTTTGGAGCTAGTCTCACATAATTTGCCACAGTGATTACTTACAGAGGTGCTGATTTTGTTTTGGTTTTGTTGTGGTTGTGGTTGTGGTGGTGCTGGTGCTATAAATAGGTTGATGTGTGGGAGATGATTGAAGATAGTGTACATGTGTGCAAAGAGGCACTAAGATCATGCTTTTGACAGGGAGTGGGAAAGGGAGAGGGATAGGAAGGTCACTGGGGTGGCATGCATCTGACCCTGCCTGCCCACCAAGGGGCTGTTACCTCATCAGGGGATGAAAGGTAGGGGGATACCGGGGTGTCAGGGGTAACCGGCTGGGGACTCAAACACCCAGCATCAACCTTGATGGGAAAAGAAGGTGACGTCATCACAAGAACCAACAGTGAACGCTTACAAACAGCAAGGGAAAGGCTGAAGTGAAGTCTGATGTGTGTGTATTGGCTTGTGAGTGAGATTTTGTGTGAGAGAAGTGGGCCGGGGGGGTTGAACGCGAATCATCCACTTTTTTTTCTTCCAACATTTCTCCTGATACAGCAGTACGCTATCTTGCGGTGCTTCCTGCCTATTAACAGGAAAGTGATTTCAGTGATTTCATTTCCTCTCTCGTCTATTTTACTAAACCTGAACCTGCGTCAGTTACAAATGACCTGACCATGCAGAAATATCTCGCACACCAACTGGTCTCACTTCTGCATCTCTGGGATTCACATTTGGCTTCAAGATGTTTTGTACTGAGATCATCATCCACTTCTGCTTTTTCTCAACATCACTCCATCACACACATGTAGCTAGAATGCAGAGCTCAATAAGCAGGCCAGGGTGGTAGTAGACTGTGCTACACAGCGATACTGACATTAGGGATGTCACCGTGTACACGACAATAAAAATTGCAAACAAAACGCATTTCCTGTTTTTTTGGAAAGACAATTAAATCGGTCTAACTCTGAACTCAGCCTGAGTTTTCGGCACAGTGGCGTACGCTGATTGACCACTGATTGACCCTGCACTGTCTCAAAGCACCTAGGTCCCTTGAACCTGAGCTCCATGGCGTTTACTCTCGTTCTTCTACTATTGATCCTTGCTTGTGTTGTTGAAATCCTCATATCAAATCCTCATATCACTTTGGATAAAATCGTCTGCAAAATGCGAATTGTAGTTGTAATTGACAAGGGTATGAATGTCCTCAGGGTTGCTTTTTGTTGACCATATTTTGCTTGAACAAAAGTCATTAAAGGTTGTTTGGCAATGGCAGTATTGAGAAAGCATCAATGCCAATACAGTGAACGGTATCTGTCACGCACCATTAATGTTAACATCGATGACCAACTTAACAATCGTTATTGATCCACTGTCTGATGAAACTGTATTTTCAAGTAGCAGCCATGTAAAGCCGATAAGCTGTGAATTTGTCTCAAACCTGCTCCCCTTTGCTCGGGAAGTCAGGAGATACCTTTAATATGGGGTGAGTGTGTTTGGGAGTTACCTGGTTTTGTCCAGGTGCAGATGTGGGAGCGAAGGCATCAAAGAAGGACAGGTCTTGAGATGCTGTATTTCCTGCATTCTGAGGAGGTGCTGCGGCTGCTGGAGCCGACGTGCCAAACTACAAGTAGTTGGATGACAAAAAACGCCACAACATTAGAATAATAAATCCAGATATTCTAGTGTGATCTAACGCCTTTTTAAGTTGAATTCCTCGTGGGTCAAGTAATTATGTGCTCAGAGTATCCCCCCTTTCCTTCTATATTTATAATGTGACAGTACTAGCAGTTAATGATGAAAATAACAAATTTAATTCTGCAGTACGAAATTACAAATGTTGAAAAAAAAGATGTGTAAATGACAAAAAAAAACTAAAACAAATTTAAGCCTGCTATTGTTATAAGTTTTCTTTTTAATGAAAGTGTTGTGAAATATTTAATGGGCACTTGCGAAACACATTCATTAACAGCCAACAAAATTAAGAAATATATAAGCTTCAATTGTCATCACTGGACACATTGGTGTGAACAGCTAGAGAGACCTCTCTACAGATCACTCACACACACACAGATAGTGTGTGATGTCGCGGTTGTGAAAGTTAACCATTGAACACACTTCACCTTTTCTATCTTTAACTTATCCCTCATCATCTTTCTCTTTCAATGGTTACAGACCGATAAGACCTTAGACAGATGGCGTTCTGCCTAATAGATGTGAAATTTAAGAAGTAAACAGGGGGTGCTAGCAAAGGTGCTAAAAAATGTTTCCTGTATAACTCACTGCCGTGTAATAAATCATAATTAAGAAACTCGTAATTTGAAATAGCACTTTTCAAATGACATGAATATTATCTGCCTGATGCATTTGGCCCTGATAATGGGAACTGGCCCTCAGGGTTATGTAAAAAATGATATGTTGACATGTGCCTTTAGGGGAATTTTCTCCTGATGTAATACATAGCCTTTATTTGATGTGAAAACAAATGTCCCTGTATGTTTTAAACCTTTCAGTTCTGTTTGACTGGAACAAGTCCTGAGTCAAAGTTGTTTAATGAGTAATGTTTCTACCATTTAGATCAATTTATTCTGATAGACATTTTAACAGATAGAAAATGGTGTATTGTCACTTTGATGGCATATCTTTTTAATCGTTAATCTGTTGTATGTAGTAACACAGAGATTGTGAATATAATGAATGTATCTTGCTTGGCCAGCTGTTTAGTCACAAAAATAAGGGCACCACAGAGAATAAAGTTGTCAAACTAAATATGTGTTGTTTTCTATCTGAAAGTGTGCAATATAACTCTGGTGATTCCACTGTTTCTGTTCTGTTACCACAAAGAAGACTGCAAAGGGTTAGCTCACCAGCTTAGGTGCTGTCTTTGCATTTATTCTTTAAACTCATATTTTGTGAAATCAGCTCCATATGCCAAGTGATTCCCTTGCTCACCTCAATATAATCTTCTGGCACCAGTCCAAGGTCTCCTCTGGAATTCTGTGCTTCAATCCAGCCTCCCCCAATATGCTAAAACAAAAGAGAGCAATATTGACTTAAGCGTGCAAAAAAACATTGTTTGTGTCAGTGCTGCCAGGACAAATTCCTGCACTCTTAGTTTACTTAGTGAAAAAAGTTTTTTCTTTCCTGATTGGCTTCAGTGAGATTTAGATTGGGAAACTACGCAGGTCAGCACACAGTGATTGGCCTTTGAACCAAACATGACATCATGTTTGCTCCCTTTTCCCTTATCACCTTTCCTCCCCTACCGTGTGTGTTTGTGGCACACGTTGTTAATGTAACGCTCGTGATCACATCTGGTCTTCTCAGAAACGTGAGTTTAATATTACAATTTGACAAAAGACCCTAATGAACATTAGAAATGTTTACTATTTTATAAATGTTGCAGTAAATAATAAAATAACCCACATGAAAAATGATCTATCAACAATTTGTCCCTGATTTATTCTAAATAGTTTTAAATATAAATGAATTAAGAGTGGTGTTGACTTGGCTGTACCTGATTGGTGATTGTGATTGTCTCGCCTTCTTTCACTGACAGCTCATTGTTTCCAGGCTCAGCAATGAAATCATACAAAACTTGTGCCTGAGAAGAAGAATCAAGCCAACACATTCAGATGACAACACAGAAATTGCACACAGAAGGTATGATGGACGCATCAGCAAACACACAAGTGAACACGGAAGTCCAATATGTACCAAAATATTCCCTCAAATGTTACTTGGAAATGAAATAAGTCATATTGAAACAGGCCAAACTAGTTCTGCATTTATTTTGCTGCAGTGTAAACCAAAAACAAGGCCTGCAGCATCGCTTCACCTGGTGCAGCTGAATAACGGAGCGTACAAATCTTCACACACTGACCCATATCCAGTCATCTCTGCTCCCACCAGGGCCCCACGTTCACAAGTACAAGCACAGTGAGTCATTATAGTGAGAAAAGTACTCACACAACTGATTTCCATTCTCATGCTCATGTTTTACCTTAAAACAAAATTATTAAGGAAACAAATATATATTGTTCTAAATTTGACTATATAATCTCGCTTGAACAGCTGATTTACAGGTACCATCTGAGATAAGGAGTCAATGTACCATTTGTATTGAAGCAGTGTTGAATTCAAAGCGCTGAGCTGTATATATTGCTTATTAACTAGCTTGAGGGAATGTGAGTCTATTTGCTCTTCTCTTTAGAGATCTATTTTAGCACTAGCATGCCAGATCCCATGGGGCAACTTGGAACTTGGATGATGTTTTCAAACAGGAACTGTGTGAGAGGAAAAAGACTCATGAATGTTACTGAGGCCTAATCCTCTGCTGGCTCAGTTATTTTTTATGTAGAGAAAGCACTTTAGTTGTTCTGAGTACTCTGATTCATACTTACAGTAAGGTTGATGTGATCATTAGTTGTGCAGCTGAGGTGTATAATATGATATAGTATGATAACGTAATTTAAGAAATAGACAGGTAGGTAGTGCATTGTCACTTGTCCATGTGATGTGTTCATTTTATCGATTGTTATCTCATAGTGTAACAAGAAAGTGAGTGTAATGCATGGATCTTGTAGAAAGTTAGTTGCTTATTCACAGATCAACAAACAATAATAGTTTATTGAACAGAAATGTGTTATTGATCCACGAGGGGAATTAGTTAAAACACTTTCAAAAAACAAAAAACATAAGCTCGATTATACAGAATATAATTGATTTTGTTTGTTTAAATCGAGAGATTGATTATGAATATTATAATATACATATCATATACAGTATATTGTTGTATATGACAGGTCGAGTATGATGTTATTAAATATTTAAATGGTTAAGCATGTGGAACTTCAAAAGACTCTGAGAAAGAACAATCACCTTTTTCCTGTTCTCATTGATGACAACAACAACAACATGCTGCTAACACTAAACACACTAAAACCGTCACATATACTAACAATATAGATTAAATGTGATGATTAAACAGTAATGAGCTTATTGTATTGATCTAAGACTACATTTCCCAGCATTCCATGCGGGCAGCAATGACCCGCACTGGAAAGGTAGTAAAATGTCACAAGACACATTTTCCACCTAAAAGAAAAACATTCGATCCCATTTGCTGTATGAAACTGGTTTCCAGAGTCCCGTGTGCGTTTTAAAGCTCAAGTGTCGCACAAGTGTTGCCTCATAAAACGTAAAGTTTAACCGAAGGACGAATTCTCTCTCCTTAATGCGAGAATGTGTCTCTCTCCGTGCCTACACCAGCCAACAGGCTCGCAAATAGCACAAAAACCAACGTGAAGAGAGGCGAAAGGAAAACAAACAAACACGGGATGACCTTAAAGAACGGCGCAAAGTTGTCAAACGTACCTTTTGTGCCATTGTCGGAGCGTTGATCTATCATTACAAAAACAGGCCCTGTGGTTGGTTCTCAGGATTTCAAACCCTCAGCTGGACATTTTCCCCGCTGCTTTCAGCTACACCGAGGAAAATACGGTAGTTCCTCCGCTGATTTTAACACATTATTACGACAACTACCTTACCGTTTAAACTCCCAAAACCTGGAAAACGCGTTAAGAGACACAGGAGTGCGACTGCTACAAGTTTGAACCGCGTATCAGGCTGCTGCTGACAGTGAGGAGGGAGTGACCTGCACCGGGAGGGGAAACCGGAAAGGTAGCCTAGTCCGGCTGGCGCTCCAAGACACGAGAAAGTAAACTGCAACAATAAAAAGTACATTCCTGTTATTATTGTTATCATTATTATTATATTATTAGTAGTAGTAGTAGTAGTAGTGGTAGTAGTCGTAGTGGAAGTGGTGGTAGTAGTAGCGATAGTAGCAGTACAAGTAGTAGTTAATTAGTATTATTATTTAGATATGTTTACTATATGTTATAGGTTTAAAATAAAATACAAGGTGCATGTATTGGGCTTGGACTACGTTAGACCTTGTTCATGTTGTTTTTTTATTAAGATGTTACATCGAAATTCACAAAGTAAATAGGGGCCACGGTGATGCCGTTCGGTTACTGGAACTATGTTGACAACTTGAAGGGAGTCTCCCCATATTCATTTCCTATGTTTATGTTGCCCCCTGTTGGTGAAAATTTGCTATTACATCACAATGCAACTCCAAATATGGATCATTGTGAATTTGAAGTGTGTATTTATGTATCTCTATTTCAGTTAATCAGGAGTTTTAAAATCAATATGGGTAACAGCTAATTGAACTTAGTTAGGGGTAGTGTGTAGTAATTTCCTTCACCACATGATCAAAAATATACATTCATATAATAAGTAAAATGCAATACAGGAGCATTAGATAGGAAGCAAAGATATGCTATAAATTAACTCATCAATCAGTCAATCAATAAGGACTACTAAGCAGTACATGAGACATTAGCATAGAACCACATTAAAAGACTAATTATTGGGCAGCTTAATACAAGTTGGAATAAAAGAAGGCAGCGCTCATTTGCATGACAGCGTCTAATATCTACGCCCAGAAATCTTTATTCTGGTGCATCTATATCTGTCCGCAAATGAAAATGTACTTTGTAGTGGTGTGATGAGATGAGATGAACTTTAATGACCCCACACTGGGGAATCTTTTTGTCACAGCAGCTCAAGTGAGGCATAACACATGGGAATAAAAAAAAGGCACTTACAGGAACAGAATGAAAAATATGCAAGAGAACACAGTGCAATATTCAACACAAACTGTATATCAATATTTAACTATTCTTATTCTTCTATGTATATAGCTGTAATATAATAATAATAATATAGCTCCAATATAAATACATATATATTTTAACTCAACATGGTATCTATTGAGCTGTGTGTTTATTTTTTTAAAATTTTTATTTTTCGTTTTGTTCTGATAGAAACAGCACCACGGTGGTGCTGAATACAAACCAGTAAAATTAGGAGTTTATGTGATCCTGTCAGCTTTGAATTTCCTGAGTTGTCTGAGCTTCCTAAACACATCTGTTTCCTATAATGTGAGTTTATCATTAATAATGGTCCCAAAATGTTTATATTCCGTTCAGTATTCAGTATCAACTATGATGCAGTGCAGATTCAGAGGTAGTAGAGGAGGCCAAGATCTAATCTTTTTTAATTGTGTATTTAATTTTTGTTGTGTTCTACAGCGGGGGTGTTCAGTGCAATGACAAAACTATAAAGTGGCTCCGGCATTCTGTTGACCTCTGCACCTCTGACGAATCCAGATTTCATAGTTGTTGCATGTCCTCTCTATTTAGTCCGCAACATTGAAATTATTACAGAAATATAATCACTGTAAGTAATTATGAAATCAAAGCAGTCCGTCTAATTTGTCATGCATGCTTTGATAATGTGTAACAGGACTTAGGTCCTCAAACAGACCGATCTTTTTCTCCATTAAGATCGTTATGCCACTGGGAACACTACGGTGAACAACATGCAGAGTGACACTCTCCTGTATGTGAGTGAGGTTCAAGGTCAAACCTCCATGATCTTTTAGAAAATCCATTCATACATGTGATGACGAAGACTTTCATATCACTGTAAGGTATTCCTTAATTAATATAATATACAAATAAATATCATTTTTAACTGATAAATCATTCAGAAGGACTTTTTAAAATGGAATGCTTATTGTAGGACAAAAGCATATTGATAATTATTAATGCTGTGTGATAAATAGCCACACTACATACTTTTGAAGATAAACATGTTTGTCACTTAATATAATTCATTAGAGGCATCTATGATATAGCTGATTTGATGATCATTCCATGATTTGGTTCTGGAGGTAAGCAAATCAAGCCTTCAGTTATTTTGCCAGAAGTCCATCTGACGGATCTAAAAGTCTCAAAGTCTAAAATTTAAGACACTGATGTCTAACCCAAGTTCCCAAACTCTAACATTTGTTGGACTTTTCTGCTTCATGGAATTTCATACTTGCTTTTATTGTTTCACCAGTTTGTTAACCCGGGTCCTCCTTTGTATCCATTTAATCTGATATGTGGAAGGAACTGAAACAACAAAAAGAGCCACCTAATATTTTGTTTTCCAACAAAGTTTGTGAAACACCATATTGTAAAACACCATATCAAGTAAAAGTAATTCTATCCAAAAATATTTACCCTTAACTAAACTACAAAGTTTCCTTTAACGTTGGGTACGACACTGCTGCAAGTTTTCCTCTGGGGGGCGCTCATACGAGTTTTATGTGTTACTCCTGTAGTTTTATTTGTGTACCGATTATATTCCTCGCTTTCCTCCAGGGGGCGTTCACAGTTTTTTTGTTGCTGCCTGTCAATGCTGTGACAGGGAATGAATGTGTACGGCTAGCCGGCTGGTTGTTTTGGAAATGTGGCCGCTATCAGGATGATATCGCAGAGGGACAGAGGAGAACTTGCCCGGTTTTACACAGTCACGGACCCCAAAAAGCACCAGAAAGGTTACACTGTGTACAAAGTCACCGCGAGGGTGAGTGAACGGAGGACGTCAGCTAGGCTAATGCTAGGTGTTGTTGTTAGCCGCCTAGCTTAAACTATGCTAACACACTGAGCTATACTGACGCAAATATGATGTAAGTAGTGTAGGCTTCTTAGGACTGATGACAATAGAAAAGAATGATAGGAATGAAGCAGCACTGGTTTAAGATGTACATTTGGTTTTGCTTTCGGTTGAAATATACCGATAGTTGATTATAAATCTCAAGAATTGTCTGCCTGTCAATTTAGTTGACATTAGCCACCTATATTGATTTGACAAATCTGGTGATAGTCTAACTAGTATCTATAAGGTTAAAGAATACTGAGACAGTAAAGCATCTTTCACACGTTTAAGATAATGTTCGTATTGTTACTAGATTAAGGAGACGACTCAGATCGTATACAAGACATCTAGTGAAATGTCTTGTATATGATATATCTATTTCCCATTTTTCTCTCTCTCTGTAAGCATTAGAAATGACTGCCTACAAACGCTCACCCTCTCATATGACTGAAAAATTAAGATTAAACTCATCATTATGGGCACCTTGCCCCATGGATATTGTTAAACGAAAGAGAAGAAGGTTTCCTGTAATTTATGACAGCTGCCTTAATCTATACCTATGATGGTGCAATGCTGTGAGACGACAAAGAGTGATTTTACTGGCTGAGGCGCATATTTATAGTTTTACAAACAAAGTGGAGTTTCCCTTTTTTTGCCTGGCATTCTGCCTGTCATGTATGGTGGCGATGTCTCGTTGTTACACTATGAGCTCCCATCAGTTGGTAAATATAATGCACTCATTGTCACACTCAGAGCCATGTCCTTGCTTTTGCTTGTCCAGCAAGAAATTCCACAGAGGAAAAAGCTGCAGCTCCAGAGCGCAGAGAATGTCTAATGGTGTCCAGTTTGGTACTCAGCTTTTAAATAGCAGTGCCTCATTTGGAGGATTTAGCTTCAGCTCTTGTCTCCTGCTTCCATACAGATAATCTCCAGGAAGAACCCAGAGGATGTCCAAGAGGTAAGACACTAAATATTTGTATTTATTTTTAAACTGGTTTCGATAATCAGTGTTTCTATACAGTTCTTGCCACTTTTTTTCTAAATTCACAAAGATGTTCAGGAGTTTATTCACTAGTTACATGCGATGTTTCATTTTAGATCATGTGTTCTTAATAATCAATTTCCTTGCTTCACATGGTTTAAAAAACATGTACTCCTCCAAATTTGTCACACTCTAAGGAATGTGGTCTTGCCTGGGACCAATGCTAATGGAACAAGCATGATGTCAATTACACTGCGTCAGGAAGAGAGGGAGCGAAAGAGTTTTGCATGTAACTCTGTCTGTCTTGACAAGATTTTAGCATACCAAAACTACAGTGTCTACATTAGCCCCTTGAATTCTGCTTGAAGCCAAAGAGAAAGGAACGTCCAACTTGGGTTTTTATGTATGTATTGTGGCTTTTAATCTCCAAGCAAGAAAGCTGTGTGTTGAACTTTAATCTGAGATTTTATTCACTGCATTTTCAGACTAGGTGGAGCTTCTATAAACTTAAAATATTTGAATTGCTTTCTGCATTCAGTGTCTGAACTTCATTCTTCATCAGTATGATTATGCATTCTCTCTCTTTTCTCTCGACACCCTATTCTTTTTTTATAGATAACAGTATGGAAGAGATACAGTGATTTCCGGAAGCTTCATCAGAATCTCTGGCAGCTGCACAAGAACTTATGTAGCCAGTCTGAGCTGTTTCCTCCCTTTGCCAAGGCCAAAGTCTTTGGTAAGGATTGTTACTTGGTCAAGTTTTGTCAGAGGATATTGTAGGACTCTGGACATTAATTTATGTATGTGACTTATGTACAACAGTAACAAATACCTGCTATTTCTTTATATTGAGACCATTGGCCCACTGGAGAAGTCCCTACGACTCTTCCACATTGAGTCTTTTTGGGGAATTTCAGAAATGAATCAACAAACATTACGACATACTGATGATAACTTATTTAATTAACATTTCACTGCATTGTGTATCTGTGTGTAGGTCGTTTTGATGACTCAGTGATTGAGGAAAGGAGGCAGTGCTCAGAGGATCTACTACAGTTCTCTGCTAATATTCCTGTTCTATACAGTAGTCAGCACATCCAAGACTTTTTCAAGGTACAGAGAGAGAGCTACAGTGTGGGAGTGTATGGGAGAGAGGGAATGTGTGAAAGTGCGTGAGAGAGAGGGAATGTGAGAGTATTAAACTGTGCATTTGCATATACACGCTGTCTTAGACAGTCTTTTTTACTGGGTTCCAGGGAGGCGAAGTCCATGACGGCTCAGAGCTTATTGGACCAGCTGAGCCATTTTCTGATTTCCTAGCAGACAGTTTGTCAGACTGCAGCTCTGATGGTAACATCATACAACATTATCTTATCCAAATGTTTAGTTTACTCATAAATTATTATGACTGTTTATTCAGATATACTCAGAATGTGTGCCTGTCTTTTTCAGTACAAAGAGACATCAGTGGTGCAGATGATTTAACCATAACATCTGACTATGGAGGTATTGTATATGTTTATATACCTTAATGATATCCATTTAAATGAATGAATTGCATACAGTGGCTCATATAGACCTAGTTACTGCACTCACCCTCCCCAGGTCCTTCAAGTGACAGTGACCTGACTTCTCTGGCAGTGGATACAGACTCTTTAGCTGAGCTAGATAATGGCATGGCTTCAGGCCGCACCTCCCCTAATCAGCCACATGGGGGAGCCTCCAACATTAGCAGCAGTTGCAGCCCTCTCCTGACCTCCCTTCACGAACGTCGCAGCCCATCTCCTGCCCTTGCCCCTGCCCCTGGCGCCCCAGCCCAGAACTTGGAGGTCAGTTGGACAAGCCGAACACAGGTCTTCTCCAGCACTCTGAAGAAAGCCACTGGTGGCCAACAGAAGGACGTGAAGCCAGATTATCTAGACAAAGCCAGTGAGCTCATCTGTTTGGCTGTACAAAAGGAGAAAGAGCAGGACTACCAGACCGCCTTTTCCTATTACAGCAGAGGAGTAGACCTGCTGCTGCAAGGGGTGCAAGGTTAGTTTGGCAGAGTGCTGGGGTGTGATTTGAGATCTGTGCTTTTTACTGAAGTGGCATTGAGGGCAAAGAATGTGGTAAATTCATATAAAGATATTACAACATAATTGTAGTATTTATTGATCCAGGGAGAGAGAAGCAGAGAAGAAGAGCCGTCTGTCAGTGATGTGATTGGTCGCAAGAAAAACCTGCAAACTCTTCTCTAGGTTTTTTTGTGGCAAATATGTGATTGTACAATCCACTTGTTGATGATAGACAAAACAAGTTTGCCCAAATTGGATTCATGACCTTGGTGGTCCACTGTTATACCACAACCCAATTTTGTTGAATTAAGGTTCTGTCTTCTAAAATTTTAGGTGAACCCAGTCCAACACGACGAGAGGCAGTGAAGAAGAAAACTGCTGAATATCTAATGCGTGCAGAACAGATATCTAGTCAGCATCTGAGAAGTAACATGGGTCAAGGATCAACACAAACAGTGGTGAGTGTGAGTAAAATGTCAATGGTCCGCATGCATTAAACTCATAGCTGCCACCAACAGCATGGCTGAAATATACATCAGTTTGTCAAATTGACATTGCCTTAACCATTTATGTACATCTTCTGTAGTGTTACTCCAGATGTGCACCATGATGTTACACTTGCCTCGTCAAATTTAAGTTATTTTGATCTACTTTATTGTTTGATTCGGCTTGCCATGTATGATGACGGTTTATTCACACAAAGATATGCCTGTACATACATCTGAGCTTCTAAATAACTTACCCTAATGCTACCAGCAGGGCTTAGTATTTCAATCAGGGCTTGATTTTATTTTTTTTCTGGGAAACGTTTTGCATCGAAGGTTGTTACTTTGCTATTGCCACAGATGTTGTTAGGAGAGTATTTTAACAAAAAAAAAACAAAAGACGGAGCCATCAGTTTTTGTAATGGATCTCTATTCACTTAATAAAGCCTGGTTGATTGTTTTTAGAATATTTGAAAGATCTAATTGCATGCTGTGGTAATATTGTGACTGAACTAAGTCTGAAAATGTAGAATTAAATGTTTGATTTTTATTATAGGCAATGGGGGTGCAGTGCTGCCCTGCTACCAGCAGAGGGAGCCAACAGATTCCTTCTGAAGAGCTGAGAGCGTACAGGGTACTGGGGGTCATAGATAAGGTGAGTTTACTAATTACTATAGAGTTAAGTTGTTCCATTTTGTAAATTTTTGTAGAAGAATTTTTTTTTGTATTAATTATAAAAAAATTATTCATAATTCTTGTGCGTTTGAAAAAGATGCAAAGTAAATGTAATTATCAATTTATTATGTTGTTTATGAGGATCCGCTAAAACTCAAAATCTGTCTTTTTAAATGAATGGTAAATTGACTGCATTTCTATAGCGTTTTCGTCCAAAGTGCTTTACAATGTTTGCCTCACATTCAGCCATTCATACACACATTCACACACCGACAGCCGAGGTAACCATGCAAGGCCTACTTGCTTGTCGTTTAGGGTCTTGCTCAAGGACCGTCTTACATGGCGCTGATCGTGTTCGAACCAGCAACCCTTTGATCACTAGGTGATCACCCTTTCCCCCAAAGCCGCACATCTTGTTTCAAGTTCATTGACATTTTCCAGGTGTTAGGCCTGGGACACTTTTGCCCCATTAATAAAGTTTAATTGGCATGTAACAACACATCAATAGCTCACGGTATTAATAAAAATGTTCAAAGTTGTTTTGTGGTTTTGCAATCATTTTCTTCATGGTCAAAGTAATTATCATAATGGATAAAAGTTGAATAAAAAAAACTTTAAAATATATTTCTTTACATTACAAATCATGATGCAAAAAAGAATTGTTATGGAAAAATCCCAACCACAATCATAGTCCCTTCAAAATATTTATAATGCGTTCATTGATAGAAAAAACAGTATTGCTGAATACTTATAGTATTCCTAGATAGAAAATCTGAGGATGATGTCCATCACTCTCTTCCCATTGTGCCCTTTCCTTCTTCAACCAACTCTTTTTAATGTGAAGCTATAAAATGTAATAGATTCCAGGGATGCCGTGATAAGGGCCCAACGCCTGTGCTTTGCATTAGTTATGTGTACCACAAGGTCAGTTTAGGTTGCCGGTCCTCCAAACCAGCTGCCACCGAAGCAACTTCACCACTCAGCCATGAAATGACTTGGCAAGCAACTCAGCAAGCGGCGCAAAACATCGAATCAATGATGCACAACCTACACACACAAACACAAAACCCTAAGGATAATGTTGACACATTTCTAACATGTGTTCCTCTACAGAGGTCTGTGCTAAAGCCACAATATGTCCAAAACAAATTACATATTTATCTAGAAAAGGTATGAGGAAACTAGCTTCCCAGAAGCAGCATGCCTTTACTCTCCTCTTTCTCCTCTTCCTTCCTCCTTTCACTTTTAATGGGGACAGAGGGGACAGATGGAGAGAGCATCTCACTCTACTGCCCGCCTCCCCTCTCCTCCTCCCCCTTTCCCTGATGTTTGTGTCTTAATTATATTAGCACCCTGGCTAGCACTGCCACTCTGTTTACTCACAGCTCCATTCATATCCATTTAGCCTGCACCTGTTTGGTCCCGGCCAGGATCGCACAGAGAGAACACACCCACAAAACACACGAGCGCACACTGCACAAACACACACACAGGGTCACACACATACGTATGCCCAAGCTCTCCCTTGGGAGCATGCGGGAGAGGAAGAGCAATGAAAATGTCAGAGCGACAAGGAGAGCTGAATGAAGATATCAGAAGGAGTGGGAGGAAGGAAGTGCAGGGTAGTTGCCGATGGAGTTAATGTAAGAATTGTGTCTTTATGTTACATTCTGTCCCCATGTTACATGACTGTAATTTTTGTTTGTTTGATTTGTTTTTATAGACTTGACAAATGTAGACATCTTAGGGTTATATTATACAAAATACTTACATATTCCATTCAGTAAATGTTGCGCCGTTTGAAACTTGGTTTGGTTAGAACAGCAAGACCTGCTGTCTTAACGCCAATTTTCTGTAATATAATTTTGGGGCCAACATTTATCTTTTTGTGACCCATGTGCGAGCCCTGACCTAGTCATTGAGAAACAGTGCTTTGGAGGACATAGCCAGTTCATCATCTTAGACTGCATGTCTGTTCATACCTGGCAATTAATGGCAATCTTCCATCACAGGTTCTTTTGGTCATGGACAAGAGAACACAAGAGACATTCATCCTGAAAGTAAGTCAAATCCTCGTTGTCCTGACCGTAAGTGTAAGTATGAAGTGTGCCAGAAGCCCCTGTGTGTAACCAGTGTAATTGATTCTAATGGGCCTGTCCCTGTCAGCTCCTCTGCTCTCAGGCGCGAGACGTGTGCCAGATGCCAACGCACAGCACAGGCACAGATGACTACACACATGCACACACATACACGTGCGTAAACACTGCGTGAACTTTATGTGTAGCGGTGAGAGATTTGTGTGGCTCTTTTAAAGTCATGCGCTGTATGTGGCTTGATGAATCCAGTGACTTTGGGTTGGCATGGGGCACGGCTGGCACCTCGATAATGGAAGGTTTCTCCTTTGCCACGCTCCCTACCTCATTTTTACACCTTAATCTTCACACAATCCAAAACACTCACCTTTCCACACCTCCTCCCGTTCGTGCCCTTCTTATTTGGGTTAATTTCCTGTTTCTCCTCTTTTTGACTTTTTTGTGCTTGCTCTCGTTTTAATTACTTGCCTTCTCACCTCTTCCTTTACCTTTCCCCACAGGGTTTGAGAAAGAGCAGTGACTGCGGGCGGAATAAGAGGACCATCATACCGCAATCAGTGCCGCACATGGTGCAGCTGAAGAAATCCATCATTTCTGATGACACCGTTTTCCTTTTACTGCAGTATGCAGAGGGTAAAACATATGCATACTTGTTAGTTTCATCTCTCCTGCTTTGTCTCTCCAGCTATCTTTTCCTTGTCTCAGCCCAATCCCTTATTCTCCGTCTCTCCACCCTTCTATGCCCTTTTTACAGACAGATGTTTAATAGAGATGGGTGTGTGTCACAGGTCATTATTCTGAATACCAGGTGGCGCCATGCTTCATTAGCTATGCCAACACCTGGGCCTCCTTACATTCCAGTCATTCTGAGTTGTGTGTAGGTGGTGCGTGTGTGTGTGTGTGTGTGTGTTGGCATGTGTTGATGTGGGTTTGTGTGTACAATGAACATCAAAGCCACACTTTTTAATGCCCCGTACCCTATTCAATCTGGTGTACTGCATAACCAACATGGGCTAATATTACTGGACAGTATTGAATATAATGTGGGGCTGTTCAACATAATCTAATAAAGCTAATCTAATAGTAGAAAATGCATGGTTTTACAGTGATTGCAAGTTCTGTGATTGAAAAAGGCCAGTGTAGTTTTCCTTGTCTCTGTTATACAGCGCTATTTTAACTTGAAATCGGCAGATGGGTTGGATGAGGACAGACAGGCAGAAAGTGCAGGCAGTCAGGCAGATGAAGGGAGGCAGTGACCTGTGTGACATTGGACAAAACATGTGGATGGTTTTACTTCCGAAGCCATCGAGCTGTCCTGCTATCATTATCATCACTGTGAACTCCCTATCCATTCTCATCACACACAACAGATGCTGACTTCCAATGGCTCCAACCACATCTGTGTGTGTCTGTGTGTGTGTGTGTGCGCACGTGCATGGAACATAGAGAGTGAAGTCAAAATCTTAACGTTACATTGTATGGAACCTATAGTACCATCCTCGTCAGGGGAGATCAACAAAAACAACTTTATCTAGCCTAAGTCTACCTTCGTTAAATGGAAGTCATGTTTCTAGTGGCTTTCTGTCTCATTCTAACTCTTAATATCTTTATTTTCCCATGATCTTTGTGCTCTTTCTTTAATGGTTTATTTACCTCCTTTATCCTCAGGTGGGAAGCTATGGTCTCATATTGGGAAGTTCCTGCGGAATTCCAGCCCAGAGGAGAGCTTTGACATCCCTTTCATCCAGAAGAGCCATACAGCTGCAATACACTCTCCACAACATACAGGAACCCAGCTGAGTGTAGATGCAAACAGTTCTGGTTCTGAGCCCGTTGCTGGTTCTGATTCTCTGTCGGGGCCGCAGAAGGGAGGAGAGAACTTCATCATCCTTCCTCAAAAAAGTGGTCTCCCTTCCAAGCTTATGCAGCTATTTGGGGCCAAGTCAGACTCTGGAACCGTTTCTGAGGAAGAGTGTACCAACAGTTATCTAACACTTTGCAATGAATATGAACAAGAAAAGGTTGAACCAGACGCACTTGAAGAGCTGGAAGATAAGAGTGAACAAGATATGCTCGATGTGCCTATTGCAACAACCACCACGTCATCGCGGACCCGCTCACTGCTTAGCAACGACAGCCTTTCTTCACCTATTAGCTCTCAGGAACTTACATTTTTCACAGAGACTTCTGACAAAAATTGCCACGCCGAGGACCAGGAACAGTATCAGAGTGAAGGACAGGACCACAATGAAGTCTTTAGTCCTTTGCCGTCCCCTGCTGGGCCCCTGTCCTTGGACCAATCCAAACTGACGCCAATGAAGTTTTTTCGAATTGACAGCAAAGACAGTGCAAGTGAGGTGACATGCCTTGACTTCGGAGACCCGCCCCCCTCTAACAAGTCAGCTACTTTGTTTTCTACATCTGACCTGGGCTCGGAAGTAACTGAGGACCAGCCAGAGCTTGCGCATGAAGTCAAGGGCCATTGTGCAGCGCTTTGGGGTTTGGACTGTAGTGATAAAGGTTCCAATGAGTCAGTGCCAGTTATCTCATTTAAAGATGCAGTCATAGAGGATGAGGGTCACCCACCAGACCTGTTGGTTAACCTACCTGTAATAGGTGGAACGGTAGACTCATTACAGGAGCGATGTGAGACTTCTGGGGTGTGTCTGGGCCTTGAGGGAGCAGTGTCTCCTCAGAAGTGCACACAGCCTGATGTTTTACAACTTCACAGCCAGCCTGAGGAAGAGGAGGAGCAGCAGGACGTTTTATTTTTGTGTACAGCCTCTGGAACCCATGGTGACATTGTTGCATCTTCCTCAGCTTTAACCACACCATCGGATGATTCCAGCTCGATATTTGGACAAAAGGCCGCTTATAACATGGTGGTTGATACTACATGCCAAAATAACAACCTCCTCCCTGACACAAGCATTCCAGTTACTGATTCACTGAGTGAGAAATTAGAGCCCAGTGCAAGAATAAATGAGCGATTTGGTTTGGCCCCCTCTGGCACCAATGCAGCTTCTATACCAGCGACAAATGGGACTGAGTCCTGTACAGTGGTGGATACTTCATTAGATCTTGATGGTAAATTATCAGGAGGTATTAGTAACACAGGTGGCAGTGAATTTGATAAAGAAGTATCACGGCTGTTTGCTGAATTGGACAGACTGTCTTTGGCTGCATCCCAAGCTTGTATCCCAGAGGAGTTTGTACGCCGCTGGGCCACAGAAATGGTGACAGCCCTGGATTCATTGCACCAGGAGGGCATCATCTGTCGAGACCTAAACCCCAACAACATCTTGCTCGACCACCAAGGTTAGACAATTCACACGAACCTCACATCCAGTTGAGGATCACGATTCTTAAAATGAGATGCTTAATTTGATGCTGTAACTTGTTAAACCGTATGTGGTTGGAGTTTTATGAGGAAGAAGCCGTCCTCGAGCAATATTAGCTGGAATGCAGCTGACTGTGGCCACAACAGTTCACGAGCTGTACAAAAGCGTTACAAATGGATTGGCTTATTTGATTTGGACTTCAAGTAAGAAGATCTCCAAGAAAACTCAAATGGACAGGGAGAATGTAAACTTGCGGCATGATCTGATTTACCAGGAGGTCACTGATGCAACCTCAACTTCTTCGTTTGTCATCCTACAATCAACTCCCTCCACCTCGTTTTCAACAAGCATCTAATTAGCTGAGTGGCTGTTTTCGTCTCCCTGGTAGTAATTATTGTTCTAAAGGGCCCATCAACGGCGTAGTGTGGTGCATCAGTCTGGCTAGCCCAGGCTAATGGCCACAGCTACCTAATGACACCATTAGTTCTAATGATAGCGTTAACGGGTAGCCTCTAAACAGGAATAATCGCTGAGGCTGTGTGCTTGAAAAAGCTCACGGAGGGATGTAGAGACTAGAGAAGGGGAAAGGAGTACAGGAAGGAAGCGCTCTAAAAGTCAAAATGTCAATTTTGTGGGTTTAAAGAGAGAGCACGGAGTTGGATGAATATTGTTTAATACTCATGCATCATCAAAATACTTTGGAACAGTTTGTAACTTGTAATCTCATTCTCTCTCCTTCATGTTCAGGTCATGTTCAGCTTACCTACTTCTGCAGCTGGAGTGATGTGGAGGACTCCTGTGACAAAGAGGCCATTGCCAACATGTACTGTGCACCAGGTGAGAGTTGTGCATAAATACAGTAATAACATTTTTCTGGGGTTTTTTTTCCACATAGTCCTGTATTGGGTTTTTATATACCCCAGGAACAGATCAACAAAGTGATGCATTTTGATTCATAAAAGGACAGATATCTGAATGCATACATTACATGCTGTAGTGTGGCAAAGTTAGAACACTGCACTGAAGGGATGCATCCAGAGGAATGTACAGGGCAGCATTATTTGGCACAACATTTTCAAACCACAAGTTACCACAAAGTTTGATTTTACCCTTTGAGTTTACAGTTTTGAGGAGTTTGTTATGGTAGTTCTCTTGTTGTCCTGTAGAGTGTGCTGGTGTGCCACAGTGAGCCAGTATGGCAGTGACCCCGTGTGTTGCCCCCAGCAGGCTTGTGGCAGCTCTGGCATGCTGTTTAAAAGCTGCCTAAAACAAACTGCTGTTAGACTACAGCACCGTGTCTCTACTTAGCACCTGTGAGTGTGTGTGTGTATGTGTGTCTGTGTCTGTCTGTCTGAGCACACGCATGCATTTCATTTCTTTTACTTTTTCCTGCTAATATCTTCCCATTAGCAATTTGCGTGAGGTGTAATAATTGTAGATGAAAGATAAAACCTGAAAATACTACTAATATTCCGAGGTGTACAAAATGACCCTCGCACCCATTCGCTCTCCCACGCATCTATATTAAACTAGTCTCTCATATTCATCCTCTCTCTCAAGCTGGAAGGTCACTTCAGATTTAAATCCTCCTTGTACCCTGAATGTATGCTACTGTTGTAATAAATCTGAAAGCAACAAATGCTCTGTCTAATATCCAAAGTGTACATTTTTATTCCCCTAGCAACAATGTGTGTAAAAGCTTACTAATGGAAATAGATGCACACAAAGGCATATGTTCTCAGTCCTGTGGTAAATGACCTAAAGACACACAAGTAGGACTTAACACAAGGAGCTGTGTGCATAATGGGGTCTGAAATGTAAATGATAAGCTGAGACAAATCCCACACTCGATCCACCATATTTAATGCAAGTTGCCATTGTGAAACAAGGAGAGCAGTTATTATACATGTGTAAGGGTGTGAACGGTTATGTGGCACGTAACTGCCTTGATGATCAAAAATATTTTTTTTAAACGCTGGAACTTTGAGGTAACCCTAAATCAGTCCTTGGAATGGTACAGTTTAAGCGATGGGTTTAATTCCCATAGATCAAAAAAATCACAGCGGAATTCAAACACGAACGCTCTTTTTACACAAAAAATGCTGATTGGTGTGTGTGGACTTCTAATTGAACTGTACAGAGTCTGGACCTCAACCCGGGCGTGATAGGTACTGTTGGCTATGCAACTGTTCAATCTTTATGGATCAATTGATGTAATACCACCTACCAGCCAATAGGAGGTGTCTAATGCTATTGTGAAACGAAAAGGCCGCTTCCGTGTCCAATGAGTGTTACGCCGTAATTTTTTTTTCTCTTCTTTCTCTTTTTCTTGCTGCTGTTTTTCCTTTGTCTATGTCTTAGATTCATAAACTAATCAAATAACTTTGCTTGATTCCTTGTAACCACACAGATCCATACATTCTGTAAATATGAACACACACACTCGCTCATGCAGAGGTTAGTGAGTGTGTCTCTCCTGCCCTTGTTATGTATTGCTGTTTATCCAGACAGGGTCAGCTCCAGCGATGGCTTCATTCCTGATGACAGATTTATGACTGTTTGCCAGAAAGCTCGCAGGGGGCCTGCTGCGACTGTGTGTGTGCGTGCATAAGTGTGCGTCTGTGTAAGAAGAAGGGAAACATGTTTTTAGAACACTTTCACGCCCAAAAAACACGGGAGTGGACTGGAAAATACAGTGTATTGATTTGTTTATTCGGCACTCCTGCATATTTACTTTCTCACTGTCTCACCATCACTGATAAATGTCGGATAGCTTTTGTGTTTTATTAGAAAAGCTGTTGAGTGACAGTGCAGGGAAACCCATGTTCAGTAGGTATTGTTCATTGTTCTTTTGAGGGGGAACCAAGGCCAACAGTGATGGTCTTCAAAGTGTAAGAAAAGGGAAATTCAGTACAAGTCAAGTCCTGTTCAGTAGACAGCTGCATGATAAAATGGAAGATAACATTTAAGTTCCCTTTTTTACTCGCTGCTTCTTCACATTGTTTTTAAACCCAACTCTTCAAGTAACAAAATGTGCTGTGAATTCATAGCGCGTAATATTTGGCCTGAGTTAATCATGTTTAAATGAAGTGGAATCACCAAGTTGTTAATTTGTTGGTTCTTACAATATTATTTGGTTGTTGAGTATTTGATTAAGAATTTGTGTCATACCAGCAAAGCCTGTTCAACTTACAAGAAATACACTGAGTAGTCTTGGAACATTAATCACCGATCCCTCCTTACTTCCTACCTGCATTCACTTCCTCTTTCAACAATGACTGTCGGTTAGTTTTTTAGGGAAGTCAGTCTAAGAGGAGAAGAGAGAAAGTTCCTTATGGCCCCCAGGAGAGAGGAGATACAGTGTGATTAAGAAACAAAGCAGGAGGGAACTGCATTGTTGAGCGAAAAGGAAGAAGAGGAGGTCACGAGGCGAAAACAGTATTGTTGTACTTGTGTATCTCACCTCTTCAGCATCTTTTGTTTTCCGACGTTTCGTGATTAATTTGAATTCTTCTCATGTACTGTTGAAGAAACAAATTGAAGTAACAGAGCCACAACCTTGTTCTCTAATAATTGCACGTGTTCTCATTCCATACGGTGCACTGTAACAGTGGGCTTTGAATGACCCATGGCCTGTGGATGCAGTTAAGTCCCCTGTTCTTATCCTCTCTCTCCCTCTCTCTCTCTCTCCTTCTCTTCGTCTCCCTTTTCTCTCTACCCCACTCTGACAGAGCGGTAAGTGTAGCCAACTCCACTGTACTCTCCCTGCAGCTCCTTAGACATTAATCCATTGTGATGACAATCGACCTTGCTCTGAGACGTGTGTGTGTGTCCATGTATCTCCCCTCCAGCTCATAACTACGCAGGTATCACTAGTCCGTTCAATGACGATCTTCTCTCCTTGGCTGTCAAAACAGTAGTCCTGGGGAGCCCTGAAGACCGGGTGCTCAGTTGTGTGTGTGTGTGTGTGTGTGTGTGTGTGTGTATACACAAATGTGCAAGCAGTATCATATCCCTCTCTAACCTTGGCTGCAAGAGAGCTGCACAAGCCCCTGGAGTTCCCAGCAGCCTCCAAGAGAAGCGGGGTCTTTGTCTCTCGTGCTCCTCCAGCTGAGGAGCCTGGTCTCTAGGCACACACAGCCGTGACCCAGGGTCCCGGCCCTCTGGGTGACCAGGCCCCCCTCTGGAGAGAGCAGGGTGGAGACAAGCTGAATAGCACAAGAGGCCATCTGGTACCCAGTGGAGCTAACATACGGATATGTAAGCATACACAAATTTGACTTGAGAAAATTAGCATCACCCTGGTGTTCTATGTCTAACACACACACGGAAGAGTTCCTGTGGCCTTCCAGCTGCATATCAGACTGGCTGTACATCCGACCTTTGGAGAGTTCTGCCAGCGTCTGAGAAAATTTTTTAATCGTTTCCTCATTGTTGTGTGAAAGACTAACCATTAGACCGAGGAGGGGAAAGAAGAACAGTTAAATCAAAAACCTGTAATTATCAAGCGTCTTTAAATAAAAAAAAAATCCCAATGGCCATTCAATTCTGTGATGGAGATTATTTCCTTTGTGCAGCAAATAAATTAATGAACATATATGTTTTAGAATTTTTGCTCATGCTGCTTTTATTTCTTAGAGTTTCTGTGTGTGCGTGTGTGTGTTGGAGGTCAGGTCATGCAGATGGTGTGAAGTTGCAGCACAGACGGTTTCCTCAATTTAACTGCTTTTTTATTATGCAAATCGCCCTTTTATGAGACACACACTTGCATGTGTGAGTGTGTGTGACTTTGTCCATGTTTTTTGTGCTCATTCTGAATCGTGTTTATCAGTTGAATGAAATATAAGCTAATTGAAGGTGTCATTCTGAAACGGTGATGATTGTGGAAGGTGTAGAAGTGACACCTGAGTTGATGGGCCTGTGTGAGAGATAGGAGAAGTTAATTTAACAATTCTGCTGATGATGTTCAGATGTTAGGTATATACATACCTATACATATTTGATATTATGTTTTGTTTTCCTCTTGTCATAAGTTGATTGTTGCTGCAGTTGTTTCAGCACAAAATCCTTTTTCTTGTTGGCTTACTGGTTATTTCTTTGTTTCAGAGGTGGGAGGAATAAGTGAGGAGTCTGCAGCGTGTGATTGGTGGAGTTTGGGTGCCATCCTGTTCGAGCTTTTGACAGGCACGGTGAGTCAAAACGTACAAAAAAGGCTTTTTTGTTGGTGTTAAGGTATTGTGGGATGTCTGTCTTGGCTTTCAACTCTCTCACACTGTTTATGGTGGTGCCAGGTTGTGTGCGGTTCTGTGTGCTTGTGTAGGTGGAGTTTGTTGTTTTGATGTGTGTGTGTGAGGTGCGTCTTGGCTGCTGCCTCTTACTCTGGTTCTCGGGGAGTGCCAGGGGTGTCTGTGTGACTTTCTCCCCCAGCTTGAGCTCCATCTGCTGGGCCAGGGGGTCAGCTCTCCCTGGGCCCTTTTCCTGGCTCCTGGAGCAGCACTGGGCTTGGAGGATGCTGACCTCGGATCGGAACGGAAGGTGATGACCAGGTCAGCTCTCAAGATGCTTCAACTCTGCTGTGACCGGTCCAGAAGCTGTGCTGGTTGGGGAACCATCTTTCATCAAGATTGGGAGAAGGGGGAGCATCTCAATCCTTTTGTTTTGGAAGATGAAGGATGCATATTAATTTTTACAGAGAAAGCACACACACGTTCACAATCTTTTTTTAAAATCCTAATTATACCTTCCTGCTGTCTTGAAGGGCAAACACACAATAGTGTTCACAAGGACACAATGCAGGTGCAGAGCATCTCCTCAATGTTTTATTGTCTATTAAATTTGAATAAATTCTAACTGTTGCCAGTGGGCATATTTCCATATCAGCCAGCAGCAGTTCCCTTCCCATCAATTACCCAAACATGAGTCAGGCTGTTACGTACGTATTATATTTTGAATAATACACACACCACTTACCTGAGAAAAAAAAAAACTCACTCCGTCCCACAGATGTCTCCTTTGATGATTAAGTCTGGGTACAGTCCTGGCAGGGATACACACACACAGCACACATTGGGCCTCCTGATCCTTGCAGGATAAGATCTTGCCTGGAGCAGTCTTGGCTGTGGCTCGGAAACCAGCCAGATCTCCCACAGCACGTATCAGTAGAGAGGGAGAGAGAGAGAGGGAGAGGCAACCGACCAACTGATGGAAAACACACACAGGATCCCTCAGAACAAACATACAAATAGTTTACTCCATGTACCTGCCAAGCTCCTCTCTGCAGCAGCACCTTCAATTTCTTGTCCAAGCAGTCAATGGTCTGGTCAAAAAAATCGTTTTCTTCCACAAAATCCATGAATCCTAAATAAGCAGAATCTTTTTGAGTTTTTGAAATTGTGATACTTTTTGTTTGTGTGCTAATGCCTTGATAATTAAATCACTGATTTGTTGTGGCCCACCAAAGCGTGGATACTTCCAGTAAATACGCGTGATATAAAAGGAGGAACAGTACATTAGAAAACACAAAGATTTTCCATTTCACTCTTTTTGTGAGTCTCACATGCACACACACACACACACACACGACAGTTCCGAGAAAGAGTAACAGTGGTAAAATGATGCTGTTATGTTTGGTGTGATCAGTGTTGTTTCAGGTGCTCTCGTCCTCTGGTCTCCTCCTATTTGTGCAATAGCGGTGCTCTTGCAGTGATCGGGGCACCACGGGCGTCACTACATCTGTCCCTTCAGTTATCAGTCTGTTAGGGTTGCTTTGTTTTTCACTGATAGTAATCTGTCCCTCCTCTTTCCACCCCTCCTTCCCACTCCGCAGTCTCTGCTCCAGTGCCATCCGGCAGGTATCAGTCGCCACACGGCGCTCAACATCCCTGAGTGTGTATCAGAGGAGGCCAGGTCTCTGTTAGAGCAGGTGAGATTCTGGTCTGCCATTTGTTTGTGCGTTATACTTCCCATTTTGATTTTACCGCAGCCTCTCATCTTACGACTAGCATTTCATCTTACATTAATAGCTCAATACACACAACAAATGTATTCAGTATGGTTTGGATCTTTTACAAAATGTCAGAGCAAAATTTTTCTAATTTCTAAAATGTCCTATTATAAATACTACACAAATATGAATTGTGAATTTAGTTAATAAATAGGATAAAAGTTAGAAAATGTATATGTTTTCTAGCCAATTTATTGTATATATACAGTACATACATTGACCCAAATACCAGTATGATAATGTGATTTTATAGTTTTTTTAATTTTATATTTCTCAATTAAGTTTACTTAATGCTTTAATAAAAAAAATATGTGTTTTTGTCTTTGTCTCATCTTCCTCTGCAGCTCCTCCAGTATAATTCAGTGGAGAGACTGGGTGCCGGGGTGGCAGGAGCAGATGACATCAAATCCCACCCCTTTTTTGCCAGCGTGGAATGGCGTTAGAGGTTACTCGAAGTGGCACGGAGGAGGCTGGCCCTGGAATCTGATTGTCCCAAATGAACTCCTTTTTAAGTAGACACTGATATAATCACGCTTGCACGCACAGATTATGCATCACTGTACCAATCTCCAGTTGTTTTTATGGCCCCACAGTCACTATACACCTCGCCGAGTTGGGTTTGCCAAGCAGCAGTATTACTTTCCATGTTCATTGCTCATTTGTTTATCATCTCTTTTTTTTTTGGTACAGGGGAGACTAGACTACATGTGTGGTGCAATAATTTACACACTAAATCATAGTAAGCAATGTTCACTACAGCTTTATTGAAAACTATACCACTGAGGCGGTCTTCTTATAATTTAATAGATTTTGTAAGTGGTTACCATTTAAATCGACTCCGACTTACGTCACATTTTCCTAAAGAACACAAACTACATGTGCAATATGTTCACAGTGTAGCCACTTGTAACACTCGTATCATTCCTCACAGGTTGGCGGATGACTCTGCCAGCCAAGCCCATTGAGATTAACTGATGAACCGAGAGAAGCTGAGCATTTGTTTGTTGCTCTGATCTAGAAATAGATATGGTATCTCATTTAACATTGTAAAACAATTTTGTTGCCAACCACTTTTACTGCCAACCAGCCCACATACAGTGACGGAGATGGACACTATGCAGAGTGAATGAACACATTTTTTTTTACATAGTCGTGTTGGGAAGTGAAGTGTTTAGGTATGTAAAGGCAGATAGGTATTAGGTGGAATGGGGCCAGTTGATCAGAGGATAAGGCTTCGTCCTGGCTGGACAAAAGAGCGTTTTAGTGTAGAAAAAATAGTGAACGTGGAGAGTTTAACCAAATCTTTAAAACCAGCCCAGATTGCAATTGCTTTTTGAATACCAAGTGTTTTTATCTGATTTTTGTGCATGTAAGAATTTTTGACGTGTAATATATGTAATAACATGAAAATCTAGCAAATAATAAATAATTGATGTCTTGTAAATTTACCTGCAGCCACAGCTCAAAGCCTCGAGCATGTCCTAATTGCCAATCATTTAGTTAGTTGTTATCATGACTAAGACGCAGACGTTAATCGCTGAATTTATGATTTGCCATATCTGAATTAGGTTTTAAACATTCCCACGGTTACCACACGTCACCAACTATGTAATCAGACACTAATGAGTTGTGGGAGGTGTGTATCATATGCCATCGAAATATATTTCTCTAACATACTATACACTTAATCACTCCACTGCAGGGGCTTCATCCAGCTGTACTTGACTGCACTATTGTGTAATACACTGACAGATAAATTACAATCAGTGCAGCCCAGTAAATAACCCTCTCCTCTGACACACATTACAGTGAGACTGGGCTTTTTTTTCTAGTTTTTGTTTTATGCTCCCTATCATCCCTGCTATACATTGGTTTGTCACAGCACTTTGGAAAAGAATAAACATGTTTGGATGAAAATGATGATGATGATGATGATGATGACGATAATTAGGATATGCAGTGATACTTTTTTGAGGATTCATTGCTGAAACACAGGATATTGAGAGAGAGAGAGACTGCATGTGTGTCAATGTCCATGTGTGTTCTAAGGCTACATCCCCTCTGATCAGAAGGACTGATGACACTCCTAGAAAGCAACTGTCACCCCTGTTGAGTGTCACCCTGATCGTAGTGCACATCGCACAACAGACAGCATCACCACCACATGTTGGCTTTAGGGGCTGCACTTATGTACTTTTGCTGATAATTTTGGATTATCTCAAGATACGTTTGGCAATTGTGACATAAATATGCGGCAATTAACATATGTGTATGTTAACTGTGTATATATATATATATATATATATATACAGATACAGATACAAACACACACTGTCACAGGAGCACAAGTTTGACACTAAAGTGAATTTTTTATTACTTTTTGACATCTTTACGTGCTATAACATTTTCAGCTCAGTCCTCAACGGATAACAT
>OMNV01009547.1:0-27816 GCA_900303265.1 Brotula barbata
TCCTGATTCTTGAAACACAAACAGCAGAGAAAGAGATGATGACAGAGTGAAAGACGGAGTGATGAAACAAAAGTCTAAATTCCAGAAGAGGAGCAAAATATGTTGAAGGTCAAAACTGTTTCAACAACGTACACGCAGGAACGGAGCCCCTGCCTTACTCACTATTGTACGATCTCCTGTAATGAAATAACGCACGTGCTTTTGGCAATGAGGTTTTCGGTTTTCAAAGAGACTGTTTAGGTTTCTGCACCTGTCACAGGGAGGCAACAGCAGGCACTTTATGTGATTGGTAAATCTAATCTAAGAAAACTGCCTTTGCAAGTAAAGTCTGAGAAAAATATGCTAGTGACATCAAATCTCTAGTCGTGAGGGAAATGTATGTATTTATATATTTATATCTTCAGAATTTAGTGCCGTGAACAGGTGATGCAATCCCTGATAACAAAGCACTTTATTTTTGAATTCATGACACATGATACACAGGGTCTTATACCAATTTCACGCTTTGCCTGCCCTGTACAGTATGTCACAAGAGCACAATGCTGATCATGGCTCAATACGAGTAATGGAAATTAACGAGAGGAGGAACTGGAAATGTAAAAGTCCACGCGCAGGTGTAACCTCATCAGCTGGGCGTGATTAAAAAAAGAGGAGCCGACGCTCACTTTAAATGCATTGCGAGCGCTCGGCCTTTACGTGTTTTCTGATGGCAACAGGAAAATATTTATACATGGAGGATTCTCATTGCTTTTCTTAACACACAACAAAACGGAGGGAGAGAAGCCAAAACAATGGTGACCTTTAGCCAACATGGTATATTAAATATGAAAGGTCAGACGCATGGTGGGGGAGGGGACCACTGACGTCTCGCACATACAGACGCAGACAAATACAGTAATATCTATCAGGCAGATCCACGGGCTGCCTCCAGAGGTCATTTGAATGTGAAAAGTGGGGAAGGACTGGAGGAAGAAAAGAGGAGATACAGGCTGATTGGCCATTTTTGTGATTTTATTTACTGAACAGACAGACAGACAGTTAGTTAGATAGATGGATGGATGGATGGATTAGATAGATAGATAGATAGACAGACAGACAGACAGACAGACAGACAGACAGATAGATAGATAGACAGACAGACAGACAGACAGACAGATAGATAGATAGATAGATAGATAGATTGCTGACTACCTTAAATTGAGTTCAACTTTGGTGTCGTTGATTGGATTGCTTTGAAATTACATTTAATCCTAAAATGACATGCAGTATGTTTAATGTACGTCTGATCCATTAAATAAAAAATTAAATAATGACAACATGTTTTCAAAAGAGAAAAATGGCTTTAAGAAATGACACGTTCCGTTACTGACACACTGCAAATTAGATTTCCTTTCTCCTTTTTTTAAACAATGATGCAGTCCTATCTTTGCTATCTTCTTGTACAAGTCAGCCATAAAAATGCCAAATTCTTCGTCTGACCGACAGTCCAATTAGATTTGTAAAAGTATCAAAAAGCAGCACCTCTGGCTACAGCTCCAGCTGAAGTCAGAGGGGATTCATATTCATCTATCAGGAGTCCCTTGTGGTGATTATTGCCATCACAACAATCTTGTCCTTTATTTAATATTTGGTTTTACAGTGGTCTAAGCAGGAGTGATAGACAGCTGAAAAAGGATACACACAGTGATCATAAACTGAAAACTGTGATAAGAGTGATAAATGATAAATTCCATGATACTTAAAAAAATCAGGTCAGAATGCAGGCTGTCCAACGTACAGCATTCGATTTGGACGTCCATATTAAAGCTTCAAATATTATTTGGATTCTAGTTTACACTGACATTTAAAACGATTTGGTAAGTTGCTTTCATAAGCGTAGTGGCCATCTGGACAGCCTGCAGATTTCCTGGTGTCTGTCGACCTGTGGTCCAGGCATGGAGCCAAACAAGGCTGGTACAAAAAAATTTAAGATGTCCCTGACTGTAACCAGGCCTGACAGAAAGGGGGGCTGGATGGAGTGTGAGCGTGGAGGATGAGTTATGAGGGAAGAAAAATCAAAGCAACTTTCACCGAATGATTCATTTATTTTAAAAAGTCATCATCATTAGTGCAACAAGCGTTCGTTCCATGCCACACATTGATGCTGCCATTCAGCATCGCAGCTACGGCAGTGCAGCCAAAAGAGGGAAACATTATCTTCATTAGTTTAGGACTCATTGACCACCTGACCGCTCGTAAAAATAACCAGGGAGCTGTAGAATTATAGTTATACCAAAGGAAAACGATGATATACGGAATAACACGTGAATGTTGACAATCGGAGGGATTGATTTGATTGATGTATCAGAATTGAAACATTAGCTAAGACATGTAAACCAGGGTACGTGAAGCGGTACTGAAGTCCACTTTAAGGTGAACAGTTCAGGGTTATTTAAAAGTTTTTGGATACATTTAATGGACCTTTTCACGTTAGTATTCTATAAATACTTGAGTGCATCATGTTGAAAACACTCTGCAGATAGGTGATAATTCTTACTTAAAATATCTTTATTCTCGGTCATTTTATACATATTTCCACATGATGCATCCAAATACTTTTTGATATTTATGGAATCTTAAGGCTTTTTCCTTGAATTTAAAATAAAATCCAGTGTTTTTGAAGATGGAAACATCGGTGGTTACCTCACAGATAAACCGTATAAACCCAGATGATATTTTGTGTCATTTACAGTGTGCTATGCCGAGACACGTATACACATGAATTATGGATGCAAAGATGACATGTTTGACAGATGCGATAGGGATCTCTGTCCAAATGCTAATCAGTACAAACGACTGGACGATGGTACTTCCTGTGTGAGAATCGCTCTCTGTATGTCAAACTTCTGCATTCTGTTTTTAATCGACCTTCGTGTTGCACTCTGTCAGACATTTTTGTTCCGTTTGAATGGGAAAATGTCTTTGTTATTCCTTTTCGTAAGCCGTTAGGCGACCTGGTCAAACTCCCACGATCCCAACCTGATTAGAGTCTGATCAAGACAGTTCACGGTTTTGTATCAGTATTGGTATTAGCATTAATTAGCTTCTCCTGGTGGAAATGGAGCTCAGCAAAGGATCACTTAGTTTCACTATTTCCAAATCATTTCCCTCACTAATATTCCCTCTGATATCTTATTCTAAAAACTTCTTCCTCTCCTACAGCATCCAATCAAAGTCTCCCAGCCCTCCCATTTATTCATGTGGGACACAATCCCTGTTCACGTTCCCTTTACCAGTCCAATTAACTGCACCAGCATGGTAACAGTCAGGGGGCCGGGATGTCTCAACGATTTCGCCACAGTTGTGCTCTTATGACAGATCCGATCGATGCTTTACTCAAAATTTGGAAATTAACAGGGGTCACACGCCACAATAGACAGGAACAAAGTAGGCCTAAGGTCTCTGTGATTTTTGGGATTCAGCACACTCCAACCACCAAATCCCACGTTCCCTGTAACAGGTTTGTTTTGACTGTGTTCTAGTTTGCTGCCAGGGAAAGTGTAGTTGTTTATTCCATCTTACAAGCATTTAATTTAATCTCTCAGTGCGGCTCTTTGAACGATAAATGAACAAGCAGCCATCATGTTCTCCCGTCATCAAAAGACTTCCATTCAGCAGACGTTACCAATGAATATCTGAGATAAAGAACACACTCATTTCTTCTCTGTTTGCATCATTTCCAAATAGCACTGCGGTGCATCATATCAATTATGGAAGAGACGTGGCAGCATCATCTGCTTATCTAATGCACAATAATCAACGACTGTTTCACTCAATTTCTCCACGAGCACTCTCCATTAGCACCAAGATGCATCTTGAATTTTAGATAAATGAAGAGAAGAGGATCCAGAGGTTGACAGCGTCTTGTAAAGTTACATAAGCCACTCTAGCCTCATGACATACTTAAACAAGCAAAGGTTATGTAACAGTTCTATAACTGCACTTTGCCGTTGAACAGCAAAGCGAATTAAGTAGGCGCACAGGAATTTACAAGTGAAGCAAAACACTGCAGCTAATTCCTGCTTTTGTTCTCTCTGTGTGCATTAAGCCATGTTTTCAAATAAAAATAAAGGTACAGCTGTAAAGCATTTCCTCCTCTGCCGGTGACTCACAGGAAGTTGAAGGGAAAGTGAAAAATAAGTCAGAGCTGCACAAACACCAGCACGCACCGACACGCACGCGCACACGCACGCAGTGTTTCTTCAGAAAATCACAGATAGATGCAGCTGCCGCCGATGTTGTGTACCATCTATTAAAAGAGGTAGAAGAGTTATTCATCACTATTATGAGTAACTGTACCCACTTATGAATTCAGAGTGGTGTTATGAGTAAAGCCTTTCACGGAGTCATTAATATTTGAGAGGAAACATTTTTTTTCGATATCAGAAGAACATTTTTGCGTTTTCTTTTCTCTGCTCTTGATGTGAGCCTCATGTCAAAATGCATTACAAGGTTTTGCTTTTATCTCGTGTGATTATATTACTGCCGCAGCCCCACATCTTCGCGTACCCATTCTCCTGCTCTCCGATAAAGGATTAAAATTTTCTCCTCATTTTGAAAGACAAAGCGTTTAGTCATCACCCTTCATCTTAAATTCCATCTGCCTCGCTGATCCTCCTCATCAGTTATGTTTTTCACTTCCCATAGTGTCGATATCCTTTACTAGTCATTAAATTAACGAACATAGTGCATTTTGAGTCATGTTGTGCTTTTTAAAACTATCACAAGGAGGAAGCTGCACATTCTTCATATCTTCATAACTAGAATTAGAAATAAAGTCGGTATTCAATGTTGATTTAAAGTTGAATATCTCAGATTTCATTGGATAGTACAAACAAATTCAAACAGAAATGATTGAAAATAGTTGCTTTTTGTGTTTTTTTATGTGACCTGGTCAGGGAGAATGAATATGCGAGGCTGACATGAGGAAATTATGGCAAAAATGATCAAAAGCACAATTTTTATGACCACTGACTCATCGGAGGAGGTAATAATTTTATTATTCCATCATACACGATAGGCCGGTTTAAATTTTTTTAAAGCAGTTCATGCAAAATCTTCACTGAGATGTAACTTAAGAACTTGTAAGAACAACCCAAACTTCTCTACGTCGCATGAAAGAAGCATCTGATAACAGTTCGAGCGCTTACTCTTGGACCCCCATTCTATCGAACTGGCTCTGTAAATAAGGGAACATCAAAAATTTATCACGTATATCTGTATTAATCATAAATATTCATCGCCACAGGAGTCGTGGCTCCTTGAAAATGAATTGACATAACGTTCTCTAAGTCTTTATCACATCATATCAGTGTTACTCTTCCCTCTGATCCAACGTTCGGTGTAAAAATCTGCTTTGTTATGTTATATCCCAGCGGTGAACAAAAGAGGAAAAAGCCTTTTTGTCTGCTTTGCCATTTGTTTTATAAATACAGCTTGTGCTTTTTGCATTTTCGCTATGTACTTTATTTTTCTATAATTGCGCAGAAATCATTCCGGTCCCCTGTGTGTAGAAACATATTCCAAACAACACAGCGCTAAACCTTCACGCTCATATCTACTTAGAAACAGTTGCTTTTAATCTACTGTATTATTTCCATCCGCGATGTGCACAGGTGCGGCTTAATTCATTTGGAAAACGTTGCTATGGTTATAAACAAATACCTCTCCATGTTACCAGTAAAGCTGTTGTCATGGAGATTATGTCTTATGTAAGCTGAAATGTATTTTCTGTTCAAAATGACAACATCGTCCTCACCTCATTCATTCAATTACGATTTGTTTATTTACACACATGTAATATAAATTGATTCAACTGTGTGCCTTTTTTTTACCAAACAGGCACAGCATAAAACAGGGCTGAAAACACACACGTACTGTATATGTATAAATAATGTGCAAAGGTTGATTTTGGAAAATTTGCCATGCTGATTCCACAGAAACAATGAGATCACCAGGGTCCTTACCTTTCAGTTACTAGGGGATCGTGAGGGTTGTCGTTCAGGTCACTTTTAACCCCCTGCCTGCCTCTCAATCCAGCACCTCTAGCAGCTTTCAGCAGAGGATTAAACAGCTATTGACAGAGGAGGGGCGTGACTGACAGGTTAAGGTTTCCTTCCTTGTCTGAAGGGCCTCTGTGTCTGTCTGGCCTCTCTGTCTTCCCAGAACTCACATTTCACATTCCATCGTGACTGAATAACTTTTGAATTTCTCTGTTGTTGAACGCGAGGAGGATTTCTGGAGCCAGCTTTTCACACTGTATGCCTAAAATGAGGCCTGTATATTGACAGGATGGATAAGGTTCTTGAAGGGAAAAAAACCCCCCAAAAAATGGCATTTGTGTTATGTAAAATTCTTTTTGTCTCTCATTTTGCCTGTGTCCAGTGTTTATCAGTGCAACAACACCCACAGTCTGCAGGAAACACTTGTCTGAGATGAGGGAATTTTCAGCCTCGGTGGAACATGTGGGAGTACGAAGTTAGATTCATTTTAGGCCTTCACTGGCTTTTGGTGGTGGGTCTCGCTGCTCATGTTTTAACGACTTGAAACAGAACATAACAAAAAGTTTCAAGCAACTGCACTTTTGTTATGATTTTACCTGGAGAGCCCCTAGATTCACAGACACAGCATGGCCTCTGTAGTAACGGCCTACTTGAGACTACTAATACAAAAACCATGAGGATTCTGGATTTCACACAGTTTCTTTACAAGCAGTATTTCTGATCATTCTTTGGTTGAAAACAACAATTTATTTTTGATACATTAACATCAGGGATATTTTGTACTTTGTAATAACATACATCTTCATGTGTTTGTTGTGCCAATCCCTGATTATAGTGACTTCATGGGGGTTTTCAGAATTTTAGTTCTTGGCGGTCTTCTCCCAGACATGAGATATGTGCTCCTTGTCTACTCTCGGTTGTATGGTTTGTAAACTACGATGTTGTCAAAACATAAAATTAGCCAAATTCATTTTCCTCATACTATTCCTGTCAGAGGAACCAATATGGCTGGCAGGTGATCCAGTTCTACGTCAACAAGAGAATAAAAGCATAACGTATGACAGTGGAAGGGCCGTTCTGTCTGTCATCTGGACCTACCTGTCCACAGTCCGAGCACCTCCGAAGATTTGCAGCTGGTGTGGGAATTCGTGGCTGAGGGATGCATCAGAGGATGTCATATAAAATGTGAGTGCTTTCCCTTGAGTAATGTAATCACATACTTTTATGGAGGCATCAACCAGCCCACTAAGATAGAGTAGAAGGGTTGTAATTGGCATTATTTCATTCAAAGTAATATATGGAATATGTGTATAATTACAACACTGGGTAATGGCCTGTGGACGACTGAAATGCCAAGACACAGTGATTGCTTTAATGTGTGTTCATCAGGGGAATATCCACCGTATTGATGTGAGACCTTTCTCTGGTATTTCATTGGGTTTAGTCAAATATTATAGCGTGGCTCTCGAGACCTCCCTAAGTATCTGTCGCTATGATCAAAGATGATAGAATGATTGAACTCATTCTCGTCTCAATAAAAAGAAACTTAAATGAAATGGTCTATTATGTGCAAAGATGAGTAATTTGTGTGGGTGGGTGTCCGAGGTCATATCAACCATCATTAAATGACTCTTGAATCATCTGGAAAGCTCTTATGATACGGCGTGCTCGATAAAAATTTGTCGACTTTCAATGGTTGAAATAAAATTTGGTGACAGCGCTGAAAAAGCCGTGGAGAATATATCAGTGTTCAGTACATTCAGTGCTGGAGTCCCTCCTTAAAGCAGAAAGGTCATAAAAAGCAGTAAAGTAGTTTTTTTTAATTAAAATATCAACCAACTAAACAGATGTCAATGTGAGATTTTTGCTGAAACCTCGCACTATAATACAATCCAACAAAACACAATGACTTATCTAAACCAAAATAAAAAGACTGCAATACGACTAACAATACTAATAATACTAATACTAATACTAATACTAATAATACTAATACTAATAATAATAATAACAATAATAACAATAAAGTAAAATGTGGATCCTCATGAATAAATAGAATTGATTGATTGAATTTTGTGTTGCTGTTGAAGAAACAGACAAAAACTCCCAACGTTGTAGACTCCAATCCAGAGTCCAGTCCTGGTTACAGAGCCCCACTTAAATTTACTGGGTTCTTCCACCACCTTCCACTGCAAATAACAAGCAAACCGTAACAACACGATCGCTTTGGCAGACACTTTGACAATTGAACTGGCATCTTTCTGAGACAGTGTCAACAAAATCTGTTAAAAAGTTCACAAAGGGAGGATTTATTCTAAGGCTGCTGGATTCAATTACAGCGGATTGTACAGGTTAAGTGTACATTTATGTTTCCCATGTGTGTTTGAATGAATACGTCCAACTCCAAGCACAATACCAAATGCATGGTTGTACTTAATTAACATTTGATATTACAGAGGTGATTCACTTATGCTGTCTGGGCTGACAGCCCCCCCAGTCTACACTTACACAGTGGAAATTCCATCAAAGTCTAATCTTTACTGGAAACCGGGTCGTTACTCGATGGCTTGGGAGTTGTCAGTCTGGTTGCTACAAGTATATGTACACGGGCCTTTCCATTCACATTAGCCAACTCATTTCTCTGTTTCTCTGCTCAGCCAGTCAGGTGAGGAGGTGTGTGTGTGTGTGTCTGTGTGTGTCTGTACGAATAAGAACATTACATTTTGCTTAACAATTAGGGGGTAATGTAACCTGATGACTGTGCCAGCCCATCCCTCAAAACATGAGGTCTAGTCGGTGTCGCATTTTCCATCATCTCAGTCATCATGAAACATTACTGAAATGAGATCCATGGTGTGTGTTTGTGTGTGTGTGTGTGGGCACGTGTGTCTGTGACAGACAGAGAGAGAGAGAAAGAGAGAGAGAGAGAGAAAGAGAGAGAGAGAGAGAGAGAGAGAGAGAGAGAGCAGGGCACAGGCAGCGTCCTGCAGTCCTCCGATAAACTCAACGTGACAAGATGGTGACTTTCTCCCTCTGCTGTGACACTTCATTCTGGACGAGGAAAAATGTCAAAAATGTTTAGCTGCGCTTGAGTGAAGTTAATTACAGAGCCCAAGGCTTCTCCGACTGGGGCTGCTAATGGTCTTGACTTACAGATAAAGCCCCATTTAGTGAGACTGTTTCTAGCTACTGATCTAATTGGCTTAAAATCACATATTTTGGCCGCGGCAAGTACATTGTCACAAATTCTGAAGCTGGATATTTAGATTGATTAGGTGTTAAGCTTTAGATTTCCTCTGTCGTTAACTTGGCTAATGATGATTTTATTATTTGATTGTTCAATACTTATCGTTCAATTCTTATCGTCAACTATAGTCTTTTTGTGTGTCGTGTCATTCGTGTCTTGAACGCTGCTTCCCCATCTTGTGGTATTTGTGACCATTTTAAAATTCACACTCTTCTGTCACTACCAGTCACGTGCACACTCCGACCACCTAAAAAAAACATGAGGGAGCCCCTCCCTCTCTCTCTTTTTCTCTCTGTCTCCTCCTCCTTCACTCTGAGCAAACCACAGTGTTTTCTCTTCGAACTTTGATCTTCGTCTGTGCATTGGTATGACTTCCTCCTCACAGGTCTCTTTAACACTTGTGCACTGACACATAAAAAGTCTATGAAATAGCTATGAAGACATCAGTAGGCCAGAGTTAAGTGAAGCCCCTCCCACAGATTGTGACCTAGAGATGGCCCATGAGAGGAGTTGGAGTTGGAAGATTACCAGGGGGATATTGCATATTCTGCTGCCATAATCATTGCATGATATTAGACCAACTATTGTGCTGAACGAACCAACTGTGCAGAGGATGAGAAAGATGTGAATTTGCAAAAAGGGAAACAAAAACTTTTGTCAGGGGGCAGGGGTGGAGTTTTATTATCTGGGATTAACTTGTGCAAATTTGTTTTAGAAACTGGATGAACATAGTATGACATTTTGCAGTTAGTCTATCATAGAAGTGACGAATAGGACCCTAAATGTGTACATTTTCAAGTTCTACCTTTGAAATCCTTCCACTGTTCCTATCTTTCGTCCCTAAAAACATCTTTCTGCGGTTTTGGAAAAACTTTGCAGGACAAAAATGGAGAGAACCATGCGATCCCCATATAAAAGCTTGATCTTTATACGGTACATCTATCATTGCCATCAGCATGAGCGGTTTGAGAATCTGCGTGTACAAGGAAATATGCTTAGTGCCTCATTGTGTCTTTGTGTTAGAAAATGGCCTCTCTTATTGTAAATCTCCAAGATATTGCACAGATCTCCCAGCCAGCCAAAGCCAGTCATCTTCATTCACTTGGAATGTACATCTGCCTTTGGTATGAATATGGCTGTCAGTCCTGTAAAGACCATCACAATAGACCAGACTCATTAGTATTGTGCTGCGCTTTGCTTCAGTATCAAGCTCCTTCCACCCTTGACTAATTTTCTGTTTGTATCGAGAAACAAAAGCTCTCCAAATCCCCCTGTGGGCTCCGGAGTGGCTTTACTGCACATCAAACTATGCTAATTATGTTTTGCATGATTAATTGGACCAATTAGAATTAGTAGAAGAAGAAAATGATTCTTGGCAAGGTGCGAAACATTAATTAGTCATAAAAACGTTTATTAGTGTTCAAATTTAATCTCACAGAACACAATGGGATTAAGAGGAAAAGACAGCTAATATGTGACGTGTTCAATCACTCTCGGCCGCAGATGGAATAATGAGCGTCGCCGCACACATGCACAAGCACACACACGCATGCACACTCACCCACACATACTCTCTACTAGTTACCGTTAGAAAACACCCGTCTTCATCCATCATACAAAGTGGCAGTTGTAACACAAATATTCCTACTCTGATTGATGAGTCGAGACCATACAAACGACTTACACGCAGTAATCGTGTATAAGATTTATGGCCTGGGGGCGATGCATTACAAATTTGCAATAACAAAATCAACAACAGTAACAGCAGCCGCAGCAGCAGCAGCCAATGGTAATTTAGCTGTGGCGGTGTTTAATAATACAGTAATAGTACGATGAGGCCTCAGTGATAGCCACGCTGCATTACAGCGGCGTGTACGCTGCATCTGCCGCATGTGAATCAATAGCAAGAACAGTTTTCATCATGCTGAGATCAGAATTTGAAACAAGCAGGTACAACATGGGCAGTCCGGACAAGAATGTGTGGGTGTTTTCTCACATTTCTGCACATTCATGCACAGGAGGAACATTGGGAGTGGCCCGTCATGAAAAAAAGTGTGAAGACAAGTTCTTCTCACACACACACATTTGGAAAGTATTAGTTTGGCCTCTGGTGAGATAAACTCCAAATGTAGCTCACTTTTTCTCTTTCGCTCTCTCACACATAAACACACACACGCATGCTGTGGTCCAGGGAAAGCACCCGCACAGGTAATTGAAACAATAAGATTGAGAAGGGAAGTGACACTCACACATTTGTCTTTCCAGATCATAACTTTGAATCACAATGTTTGCCTGCTCGTGCGAATAATTCATTTGGTAGAAGCATTTCGGGGTGTTGTCAATGAAGTAAAGAACAAAACTTCTCTCATCCTAATGAAGGGCCACTTATTTTGTCATGACAAAGGTTTGGATGTTGAACACAAAACAACGTGGAGCCATTTTCTTAAACTCATTTTGAAAATGATCTGTCGTTGTACACTTTGGGCCGGGCAGCTCAGATTGTTGCCTCCATCCATAGATTCTTTGGTTGGTGAGCAGGACTTGTCTATAGGTCCTGTTCTAATCAAGTGGAGAATTCTGGTGCTGGTTTGTCTTCAGGGGGGTTTCTGAGTGAGTCCTTAATCCTTTTTTTTCATATTTTTCCAAAGCTACACGTACATCTGTGGAGTTTACATGTCCTACGCATCCAAGTAGATAGGACGTACCAAATCCACAGCAAGAATTCCAGCACAGAAGTGTGTGTGTGTGTGTGTGTGTGTGTGTGTGTGTGGGTGTCTGTGTGTGTGTTTATTATATAAAAAACTAGACAAACTTTATCTTAGCTCATTCGGCCTTGGCACAGGTATGTACTATATTACCAGTTTTTTTCTGAGTTTGCCTCTCTAGATTTGGTTAGAGAAGATGTTGCTGCACTAATTTACCCTGAGAAAGTTACACTGAAATTATTCTCGGCATGGACAGAGCATATTCCATTTGTACTCTCAGTATATACGTACATAAAAAACATTGGTTTGAATCCAACTAAACACCGACTTAATTTCCCAGAGATCTCGTTCGGAGTTTGCAGTTAAAGTGAAAATTTTATTACGAGATCACTAACAGTCATCTGAGTACTCAAATGTTACAACTAGTGAAGAAATCATGGCTTGCAAGCTAATTTGCCCTAAAATCTCATTCCTTCTTCCTTTTTATCTGACTTACACACAAAAAAGGAGCATAAGTGATATAGAGAAGCAATAATGTCCAGTACTAATTTAATACCTTATTACCATAAGTCTGGTGCAATGCATGCATAATAAATTGTTGTATCTTTTACATGGCTCAGCCGTATGGTCAGTAGACTGGATTCTCTTCAAACTGCACCAAATTTGCATGATAAGATGTGAGAGTTGGATGGATTTGGGGATTATATGAAACACAGCTTTCATTTCCAGTTCATTGTAGTGAGGGGAGGTATCACGTTTGCACAGATGGCGAAGAAATGTGCAGCCAATGTGAATCACAAAAGACGCACGGAGAAAAAAAAAAATCACCATAAAGAGAGAATCTATATGTTTTCAAGCAAATGTGCTTTCATGAGTCGTCTCGAATTTCCTCTTTTCTTAATGGAATGTCACTTTAGTCTACAGTATATTTAGAATAATGATCACCGAGGCTGTAGAGATCACGATATCTATTGTGTCAGTGCAGGGAAACGTATTACTACAGGCCCGGCTGGCATCACCATGACAGCCAACGATCACTGAATCATTGATCATTGAATTACTCAGACACTTCTAACAGTGATCAGTTTATATTTCCCAGAAGAACGACAATTATCTGTGTGGCATAGTTGATCTTTTTAGTACACATCAGTGCCCCCCACAGTGTTCCTATTTAGTTGTATCATTGTAGATTTTGTTGTTTTTTTGTACATACATCGTGTCATTGCACACATTTGTCTTTTAATTTGTTTACCTCTCATCATTCTTGATATTGGGGAATCAGGTCAACTCTGTTATACTTGAAGCACGGTGTTCATTCATTGCCCTCCGATTCTGTTTTCATGTAAAAAGGCGCCGACTAATCTGCAACCTGACCTCTTTCCCGCCTCCTGTCGGGTGGAATGCGGTTGTTCTTGACGTCTGACTCAGAATTCAACCACAAATACCAGTGGCCAGGTACCGCTGATTAGTTGTGACGTCAGGGACAGGGGAGTCGCCGTGTTAATCGCCTGTGTTTTCTCCAACTGACACAAACGTGTTTCTCTCCGCTGTAAAAGGTCAAACACAGCAGCAGAACTAGCAGGACTTCAATTTAGTGTTTTGTTTTCCAGCCATCAGCATCCAACAGATTTGTCTTACAGTGTCAAGTGTGGTCACAACATGATGAAAAAGGCATTTTAATTGAATGGTTTTACTTGAACCTGCAGTGGCTGGCGAACGTGAAGCCCCCGTGTGCTTTGACTTTCGTTGTCTCTCTCTATCTGGATGAACATTTGTTGCTTATTCTGGTGTAGCAGTTGGTCAATGTCAGCCAATTTTGAGCAAATGTTTGCCATTTTAAAAAAGAAAGTGTCACTGAGATGTGTTTCCTCGAATTATGATTGTCAAACCCACGTGGCCATGACATGAATTTGCTAAAAACAGGAAGTGGGCCATATATCCAAGTCATTATCCCTGATAATGATCACATTTGCTCTGTTGGTCCTTTTCATTTTTACCTTTATGATACTTAGCTACACAAAGACTGAACTGCTTCGTCTCCGCAGCAGTATATTTTATAAATAATGAGTAATCAGTGGCCGTAGTCGCTCATGTTTAGCTCAGTGATTAATTACAACAGAGGCATGATGGGTTTTGGTACAATGAAAATGTTTTGCCGTAGCTCATTTACATGATTACATTAGAAATTAAAACGTAAACAAGCTTTTTGTTTCAAGAGTTCAGCTATCATAAATGTTCATTTAACAGTGTGTCAGTATTTGTACTCCTCAGTAGCAATTAATTAAGTTCGCTGTATATTAAGAAACAAATGTCACATCCTGATGATGACTCAAACCCTAAAATAGGTTCGAGACATTTTTTTAACCCCTTAAAAAAACCAGGGGCTCCTTATTTATATAGTTTATTTCAAATTCTAATAAAATGTCAATTTTTGCATAGATTAATAGGTTTAGTAAATGCCTATTGTAGAAATTCAATGGGCCTTGTTACATTATTAACCCATTTATAACTATTATATAGAAAAAGCATAACGTTTTGATTAAACATAAACCCTAAAATCCATGATACCTTTTGAAGCTTTTCCCTTAAATTTCACATTATTCTGGATGTGCTTGTCATCAGTTATACAGATTTCCCCAGAATGCATCCTGCTACATTTGATATCTTTGGAAACTTTGGACATTGGACACTAAAATATGAAACTTTATGAAGACGGATCCAATGGCGGTTCCTTCAGAGGTTCACCAGTCAAAGCGGGACCAACCAGTAATCAGTAGGTTGAGTTTAATGAGCTGATTCATATCACTTACAAACTACCTACAAATAAATGCAATTAGTTGTTCCACCTCTAATTGATCCATCACGCTGTATCCGTATAACGGTTTGCTCTATTATCAAGCGTCTGCATCATTATGTTTTACATTTAAGACTTTGAATTTAAATAGACATCCAATGTTTTATCAGGAAACAAACTAAGTCACAGCCAGCCCTCATTTGTCAAACATGAAACTATCGCTGCACACGAGCGATGACAGTGCCTGTCTGTCTCTCCGTCTCTGTTTCAAGCTTTATAATTGTACACTTCAAGACCAATCTGGAGTAAAAATAGTTCATACACCTATGAGTCATCTTTGTAACCATCATATAAAGGTTACACAATTCTCAACAGCAGTAACTGCAATCAGGGTCCGTTGGATCAAACCACAGATTCGAGCACGTCTGTGTTCTTTCTCATGCGACGTCTCAAAGGATTCAGTCACCTTCTTTAAATAATCCTTTATTTGTTAAAAACGTACGATCGCAGACTAACGCACATGCAGTCGTAATGTCTGTTTTATGTGTATTATTTATTGGTATGTAGCTAAGACTATATGGGATAAAGTCATGCTGATTTTTATTGAATTTAATAACTTTGATTTATTAGAGCCATAAAACCCTTGTCTTTTATGTTTTCATTCGACATATTTTAGATGTCTTTTGCAATTTAACGGTGGAATGTCGTTCCTACATAAGGATAACAGGTTTTGTGTACGTTTTGTCCCCAACTATAACTCACACAGGCCCTCATAATGAAGTGTTTCACTGCCTGCATTACACACTGTGTATCAAGAACAGTGTTTTTTAGGATGGTAGTGTATGTATATGTGGCATGTTTGGGATGTATTTTTACTTATGTTACAATAATGTTAGATATTGACTTTCAGCGGCAGTGACAGGAAAAACAACTCTCAGGCTGACCTTAAAGAATCGGTTTCAAAACATGGGGGGGGATGTGAACAAAGCAATTTAACACACAAAGACATCAAAGACATTTGCTCACAGCACAAACATACAGTAAGCAACATTGTTATCATTAAAAACACAGCACTTGCACAGTGTATGCAGCTCTGGTTGTATAAAGATTTGCATGCATTCATTCTGCTGTTTGTAGCCTCCTTTTAGGAGAAACACCTTTCATGTTATTGCAGGTATGGACATACTGGTGTGCACTTGTAGTACTTGTTTTTGTCACTGCGCCTTGCATTTTATTTTCTCCATAAAATGATGTTTTTGCAGCACAGAGGAGTGGAAAGAGAGACGCTGACTGCATGAAGGTAATTCATATGTATTATTCATTTCAGCTCTTCCATTTATACCTACAGTCGGCAAGAGTTGTATACAATGATTAAGCCACGCTGGATGAGAGGCTGCTTTCTGCACCCTTATTCTGTTATTCTGTGTTTTCATCACCATGATGTTGATGGTCGGGGTGATGATTCTTTGTGTTTTCTAGGCGTCATTCATTTGCGGTGCTAAGGTTATGACTATAATTTCCCATGTCACATTTTGTTATATTCAATGCTCTTTTAAAACACTTTAAACCCTGGATGGAGGGTAATTGAGTAGACAGAAGGCAGAATTCCAGGGTTATTGAAGGGATTTGGAAGAAATTTTATGGGCCTTTTGACATTAATGACTCATTATTAATTGAGTGTACCAAGTAGAAACGATATAAAAAATATTGTCATTTTTATTTACATCAATGGCAGTTTTTATTTCCCTTAAAATTCTCTTTATTTAGATCTCAGTCTATACAGACTTCCACAAAGCATCCTGATACTTCGGTATGTTTGGAAACTTTGGGCATTTATCTGGGACTTAAACTAAAACACGGTGTTTATGGAGTTTAAGAGGTTAACATAACAGAAAACATATTCACCAATAAGAAGATGTAAAGTGATATGTAACGTGTTAAGTGTTGCCATTATTGCCGCTGAGTGAATTTTGGCTGTTCTCTCTGCTGGCAGATGGCGTGATGGGAATTTGTCATTATTAAAGTTATGAAAGAAACACAGCAGAACATGTCCACTCGTCTTCATGGATTTACAGAGAAACGTTTGAATGCTGCTGCACCGCTCTTCTATCTGTCACAGAGGAAGTCATTTTTCTGCGGCACCATTTCTCTCAGATGTGGTCAAACGGCATGGTCTCTCGATGCAAAAAAAGAACGCACATTTTCAGAAAATGAAGTGTTTCAAGAGAAATGGGCTGTGCAGGGAGAGTCCCATCGTGGAGACAAGTTATATAAACTCACAAAGAGAGAGCAGTGTGGGAGACAAGAAACAGTTTCATAAAGTTTGAAGTTTCCATCAACAGGGACCACCAAATGCTGAGTTGACAAATGACCAGTCAGATACTGTATATAGAAAATAGGGAACGAAATGGTATACTCTTTCAAATGAGAAGAATATTCACTGACATCAAGGAGTTTCACAATTGTGAATAAAATATAAACAAAGTCCGATTCGCTACTAATGGAAAAGAATGAAACAAATTAGGAAGATAATGGATAATTAATGACTATTTAAAACACTGAATTAAAAGCTAGATGTTATGATAATAAACCCGTGTGTGTCAAATTCCTTGATAGTCTTATCTGTGAATCTGCATCTACATGGTATCCTGTTTCTGAATAATATCGTATCAAAGGTTATCTGACAACCAGATTTGGTCGCTCTCTCACATTCGCACACACACACACACTTTTTAAGTACTTTTAACATGTACTGATATTCTGGAAGGAGCGAACAAATATAAAATAAGACCCTTATTTCCTATATCAAAATCACTCATTCAGAACAAGTCAGGGATAATTTTCCGAAGGTTATGAAAATGTTTTGTCATCTGCCCTGAAATACCCTTACAAAAAATATATGTTCAAGTACATTTTAACCTCATAAACCCATAAAAAAGCAGACTCTGCTTTTAGAACAGTGTGAATAACAGAATGGTGGGTGTTGGGAAGCCTATATGAGCGGCCTCTTCACTAATAATCTGTGTGCAAAATGCAGTGCATTTAGGTGTTTTCACCTAAATGCATGATTAATTATGCATGATTAGATGACTCTTAAAAGCTTTAAGGAGACAGTTACGAAGGACTATACAGGCAGAACATGAAATCCTGACTGTCTGGATAGAAACCAGACATGAAATAGTAAATGACCCTCGAGTACACAGGTGCCTGTAGAACGATGAGAGATAATGTTTCTGCATGGTTGGACTGTTTGTGTACAGGTCATATCACACTTTGTGTTGCTCCGATGTACACCGATGTCTCACAATGTTTCATACAAAAGACTTTTTACATGTCTGCAGATCAACTGTGGCCAACTTATTCAAATCCTACGGATGAACTTGATTGTGATTAGTTCAGAAATGCTGCAAAGGCACCTACACTTATCTAAATTGAAATTTTGTTTGACTTTTGTTAATATGTAATAGTTTAGGGTGGTACAAGATGATAAGAGTGTTTAGCCAGCATATTCTTGAGAGCTACATGCGCCTTTGACGTGAGAAGGGGTCACTGGGTAACATCATGTGGAAATACATACAGACACGCAGGTAATTCAAACGATTCCAGATTACTTCCACAGATCTGTCCTGCCCCTCCATCCTCTTACCCTTCTCTTTTCCCCTTCCTTCTTTTTTTCCCCCTCTTCCTGTCAGTGGCATCATGCATGCTTTCACCTCTGAAGCGACTGGACCTGATTTATATGACAGGCCTTTAACCCTGTGTGTGCCTGTCCATCAGCATCAGGCAGAAAACACCCAAGGGCATTTATGAACAGGACCAAATCAGGCTCTGTGTCATTCACTGGCTGTAACCTCCAACTAGAATGCACTCTAACAAATCACATTTATTCTTGTCCTGTTAGGAACTGTGCGTCAATCACACAAAATGAGGATTCCTGCGAGATGTGTGCTCACATAACATGTTACATTTCCACTGTGTCTTGCTACAAGTTTTGTCTTTCTTTTAAATAACCTACAATTATAATTACAAATCATAGAAATAACGAGCGCACTGATTTTACACAGAATCTTGGACCTCGTGGACACAATTATTGGCCTTTGAGAATAAGCATTTGCAGAAGAGATTAAAAAGAAACGCGGTGAATTTACAAGCCTGAAATATTAATTTATAACGTTGGCTCTCTGTGGAAGCAAATGGAATTGAAACCTTGTCTCCACCTGCAGTCAGCACATGAGCATAGAAGTGAATGGATTTAGGAGGTAATGGCCCCACTTGCTGGCTATAAATTGTAGTACAGGATGGAGTGGGTGGAAAAATGAGCCCCAGAAGGCTCCTGGCTGCAGACACTTTATGGATGAGATGATGAATGTTAGCAAATAGCCGAGGAGCTCAAGGTACACATCCATCAAGCCTGCGTTGTGCTTTAAGAGGGGAAAAGTAAAACTCACAAACACACAAGCCAACCACTAAGTGTGTATTAAATGGAGATTTTTATAGATACGCTTTGCAGTGTGGGGGGAGGGGGGGTCTCTGGGTATAGTTCCCACTGAATCATTACACAATGTTTATTCCCATCACAATAACTATGTACTGCTGCTCTTGATTAAAATTTTATTTCGTTGATTTATTGCACAGGAGCAGCATAGTCGACGCTCTAAAATTGGTTATGTTGCTCCGTTGCAATAATTAACTCTATCAGGCTTTTCAATACATGTAAATCATTGAATTAACTGATATCGTCCAGCCTCATTAACTTCATTCAGGTTAACTAATTCAAGTCCTTCTGTAATAATTCACATTTTTCTTGTACATGTGTATAAGAATTTTCAACTCGATACATCTGCCAATGGTGCAGGAGCGATTTTATCCACGATTCATAGAGGTCTTTTTATTGTATTTCAAAGAACCTGCTGATATAAGCTCATTATTTTAGGCAATGCAGGTTCCAACTAAATCCTTTTCATGTTTAGAAAGAGGTAAAGGCCCCAAATCACATGAGTGGGCTCAGGCTGCAAAGCACTTTGGACAGGTTGCGCAAATGCATTATTATCATCATTATTAATTCTACTTGAGTATCAAAAATATTTTTGGGAAAATATCACATATTCAATGAAAATCTGACCTTTTTTTTTCCTTCTGTCCACGTCCCAGTCTGTATACTAAGAACTCGCAGAATTCATTTTGTGCCAAAGAAGAAACCTGTTTTGACAAAAGCAGTGAAGTAAAAGTATATATTTTCCTTCAAATATGGAGATAAAGTAATCATTTGCAAAAATTATTTTTTATCCACTTCTCCACTAAAAAAAAAAAAAAATCTCCTGTAATGAAATACTGTAGTGAAGTATTTTTACTTCGTTATTTGACACTCTTTGCATTTTTAGCTGTAGCAGTAATGGTAGCAGCAGTCGAGAATACGTTACAGGCAAATTATAAGGTTGTACATGAATATGGCTCTCTGTGTAAGAATAACGCCTCTAAGCGTTCGAGGCAGTGAGAGGTGTATGTGTGTGTGCGTGTGTGTGTGTCCAATGTACTGATATTACTCTACTCTATGCAAACGTATTTCTGAATGAATAAATGAATATTACCGGTTTAAAACTACAGGTCCGCTTCTGCGGGTCACGTGACTCCTCTGTTTACAGACATCCGGAGAAACATGGAGGACGCCTCTAGCAGTAATCCTCAATCTCTTGGGTTTACAGAGAAATTAAAATCGTGGCTGTGCTGGTCATGGACTTACGTGTGCTTCGTTTGGCTCATCATGGTCCTCATCATGATTTACGTCCTGTGGAGCCCGCTGAAACTGCAGGAATCTCTTACCTCAGGTGATTAAAGGCAGCTGCTAGCTAGCTACAGTTAGCCTGCTAGGTGTACCAAACAGGCTTTAGCTGAGCAAGCGGAGCAGCAGCAGGAGCTCTGAGAGAGTTTAACACAAATACTGACGACGGACGACAAGAAGCACTTTCGTACTCAAGTCAGCGTAGTATGTCGTGCAGCTAGTCGTGTTCGGTAGTTATGTTTTGCTCTACAAATTAGCTTTTGTGGTCACGATGTTGTCCACATACTGTACAGTATGTCTGCTGCACAGAAACTACAGCAAATATGATTTTCCATTGGTAGAATAGAATGAAACAGACTGTGATTTGCTCGCCGGCACACACACATTACAACGAAAAAATAAAAGTCCACATGATTTAGAAGCAAATTATATCTAGTTATATATAAATATTGATAAATAGTGCACAGGACTATTACAGTGGAAAGAGAGCTAGCAGTAACCAAACCAAACTCTTTGTATGCATTTACTAAAATTAATCACATTCAAATTACAGGCTGAGCCATATTCAATATACATCAATATTGGTGTATAAGCTGGCAAATAGTGAAAAACATTGTACTACATCAATGTTTTACAGGCTCATTGTTTATGTTTTGTATTGTGACATCTTCCTTTTGATGTATTCTTATTATCGTGTTGAATGTCTAGTGAATTTTGGTGTTCAAAACGTATTGCTATCTTAATTTGTTATTATTTTCAACTGTTTACCATTCTGGTTGCAGTTATGGCATTAAACTGTCTCCTCATGTTCATCTTTCAGCGTCAGTGTTTTTGAATACACTGACCCCTAAATTCTATGTGGCACTCACTGGAACCTCCTCCCTCATCTCTGGACTCATACTTGTGAGTTATTATCAACTGAGAATGAATATGAGCCCTAATCTTCCACATGTTTTCCTTGTTAAATATATACAGTATATACACCATACTGTGTTAAAGATATTTCATCATAAATGAAACTGCCCCAAATCTAGACACATGGATGAAGATGATGAATCTTATGAATGTAATAATCTTTCCTCCACAGATATTTGAATGGTGGTATTTTCGTAAGTATGGGACCTCATTTATTGAGCAAGTGTCAGTGAGCCATCTGCGTCCTCTACTTGGTGGGGTGGAGAACAGCTCTACGACTGGTTTGTTCTCATCAGTTAATGGAGAGACAGAGCCTAGACCCAGTGTTTCAGGTAATTACAATGATGCTACCTCATCTTGATGCTCGTGCTAGGCCTGCATGCTTTAGAAGTGGAGTGAAATTGTTTCTCTTTCATTGCTAACACTAGTGATCAGTATCTGTTTCTTTTGGTAGAATGTAAAGTTTGGAGGAACCCTTTAAATCTCTTCAGAGGAGCAGAATATAACAGGTATGTATGGGTGACAGGAACCTCGGTCAAATAGAATGTACTCTTTGCTGCTGATAGATGGTTGGGAGATGGTAAAATTACCATAGACCTATAACGTCTTCTTTTTACTGTGTACTGCAGGTACACCTGGGTCACTGGAAAGGAACCGTTAACATATTATGATATGAACTTGTCTGCTCAAGACCATCAGACCTTCTTCACAGGAGACACTCAGCAGCTAAGGCCAGAGGATGCTGGTGGGTTTTCAATGATTTACCACCAGTGGAAGCACACCTCAGAATCAGATGTTTTTACAGAGAATAAATTTTATTCTTCATTCAGTTTTGCGGTTTTGCATACATACATAGAACCTTATCTGGTTCTTTTCTGGATTGTTACATGGGATTGCTATTTGAATTGTATTATTGGAATAAAAACGCACAGAAATGTGACAATAAAATCATGGCCATAAATTACTGCAACTTGGCACAAACATATCCACATTTTCTGATGCTCTTCTGCCTGTCAATAAAAACATTGAACTCCACTGGCTCAAAATGTACAAGGACCAACATGACCCTGTGCCAGTACCCCGACTCCTATGCTGTCAATGCTGGCGTCAAGTCAATTCTACCAATTTGTTGGTGGAGCCAATGTACTGGTGCTGCTTTAGGAGCCACAGCCAGTAACAGTAGTAGTATAACTCTAAATCTGTTTTGCCCATCATTTCTGCTTTTCTAAAAATACATTGAAATGGCATTATTAATATTCACTGTATCCTAAAGATCTTGTTCCTGATTTCACCTCATACCCTTGCATTATAAGTAGTGGCCATGCATTATTTTTATCGATACAGGATGTCACCTCTCCTTTCTGTGCATATCTATAATTGTTCATTTCTTTACAGTGATGCAGAAGGCCTGGAGAGAAAGAAATCCCCAAGCCAGGATCAGAGCAGCTTACCAGGCCATAGAAATGAACCATGAGTGAGTTTTACTCTTACAATTACACATGGTCTCTTTAAAAGGACAATAATGCAAGGATGATAATATTTTTTCATCTATGCTCCTCTGTCACAGTTGCCAATGCCGCAGTATGCTAATATAATATGCAGTTTTCATCTTGCCTGGAATTGTGCATGTAAACATCACCATTGTATTGTTTGCTATAATGGAAAACACAATGATTATGTTATGGATCGTTGAAAACTTGCTCCACGTGTCTCACATTTGTGTGTGCACTTACAGATGTGCTGCAGCCTATGTGCTTCTAGCAGAGGAGGAAGCAACAACAATCACAGAGGCTGAGCGCCTCTTTAAAAAAGCTTTGAGTATTGGTAAGAATGAATTCAAATATACACTAAGCCAAAGGAACATTGTTAACTGCACAACCACAATATTATTGTTTAAATTGTAGACATGTTTATAATTCTGTCTAGGGTATTGATAGTTTCTGTTTCTTATTCTGTGTTTATTCAATGTCTATCATCTGTGTTTAATAAATAGCTGGAAAAGATATCAACTTGCTGGTCTACATTAAACGCAGACTGGCCATGTGTGCACGCAAGCTGGGACGGATTAAAGAAGCAGTGAAGATGATGAGAGATGTGAGTTTCTAAATTCTGACTATAAACATTGTAATGTAGTCTGTCAAACTATCCAGCCTGCACCTACACAAGGATTTAGAATCGAAGGTTTTGAACCATTAACATTACGGAACACTGACTATAATGAAAGCTGCGCAGGCAAAAGATGTGAGGTATTCTTTGAGTACGAGTGTGGCAGTACAGTGGTCTGTACAGTATTACCATCTAATGGATATACCATGTATATTGTTCTCTTTACAGTTAATGAAGGAGTTCCCATTGTTGGGAATGTTAAATATACACGAAAACCTTTTAGAAGCACTTCTAGAGCTTCAAGCATATGCTGATGTCCAAGCCGTCCTTGCCAAATATGATGGTAAATTTGCTCTTTGCAAATATGTTACATTTCTGACATTGTCATCTTCCTAAGTTTCAGGCTGAAATTGTTTGCCACATGTCACATAACTCCCCCTTCTTCTGCCTTTGTAGACATTAGCTTGCCAAAATCAGCCACCATATGTTACACATCAGCACTGCTGAAAGCACGCGCTGTATCAGATAAGTATGTTTCCTTATGGTGTATAAATTTACAAATATGATGATCATTGAACCTTACATTGAACCAATATTTAAACTTAAGCTGTTGCATATGGCATTTTGAGCTGCAACTGTGTGTCCTGTGGTGCGCTGTTCCAGGTTCTCTCCAGAAGCAGCATCCAGAAGGGGTCTAAGCACAGCAGAAATGAATGCTGTGGAGGCCATACACAGAGCTGTAGAGTTCAATCCGCATGTGCCAAAGGTCAGTTGGTAGAGGAATGAGCATCACATGTGTATGTATGTGACAGTCAGACTAAAAGTTCTGCTATCTGTCAATTATTAAAATTCTAATTGGGATCACTTCCCTACACATACTATGTATGATCTATGACCACTAAATTACATTTAAATCATTACAGATTTTTTACATCACCCTCCTTGTGATACAGGAGTTCTTTTAAACAGAAAATAAAACATCAACAAGCAATTCAGTCAAATGTTTGGTCCTTGTCTTAGCTGTAACCAGATTGTTTTGCATATATCTCTGTTCATGCATATATCTCTGTTTTGCCGCATGTACACACAATCAAATATATTTTTAACATGGAAGTAATCAGACTTTCAATGCGTTTATTTAGGGGTTACAATTAGACATTTAGCCTGGTTTACCAGCAGGTGTCAGCATAGGTCCTCACAGTTCTGCTTGTCCCTCTGTATATCACCTGTAGTGCTAGATTCCATCTCTAAATCCTGATTTGTTTACCCGTGTGACAGCTTTTGAATTTGTGACTTTTGATGGTAGTATATACAAAACAATGGATGATACCTTATTGGATGATTTTGGGATGGAAATAGATATATAGGAGCCTTGATTTCTCAGATAAGATTTCTTACTAATATCTATAAGAAAAATTGTAAACATAGAGAAAATCTAATCAAAGTATGGCAAAAAGTAGACTGTAGCTCTAAATAGCCCAGCCCAAGTACACGTGGGACCGAGCTCTAGCCCTGATATCTGCCTGGCCCTCCACATGGGTTCCCACAGGATTAGATGACCCATACACATATGCACACACAAAGACATGAACACCTAGTTACAGCAAAGATTTGTCTGCATTTAGCCTTTGTAGTGTGGTGTTGTTTCATCTAGTGGATTCTTTTTCTCAAAGAGAGAAAGAGAATCTGTGTGTTTGTGTGAGAGGGGGCAGTCCCGGGTACTGAGGGAGGGGAGATGTCAGCCAGTACTTTGATCCAACCTTTGATTTTAAAGTGAGGACCCTCATCTTCAATGTCTTTCCAACTGCCCCCTCCCCACCCTGCCCAGAGGCACCGTTCCTCTCATCACATACCCTCATCGTCTTTCTTATCCTCTCATGTTTCTTCATCCCCTCTGTGAGCCAGGGAGAGACTCTGAAGTTGACAACCTTTGTCGACTTTATCAAAGTGGCATCTCTGAGCATACATGGAGAGCTAAATGGCATTATGACAACTTATAATAGGTCTATCACCAAGGATTAATGTGATCTCATCTTTCAACATCTGACTCTGGTATCTGACATTGACATACCTACTCAGGGCTCATAACATTGAGTTTTCAACTCATTGGCTACACAAATCTAAGAGTGCGGCAAGAGGGGGTATTTGCTTTGTGTTGTCAGAAGTGTCTGAATGATGAGTGCACCTGCCCTACATTAAATTCTGCACAGAGCTTTTGCACAATTGTACCCTTGACCCCAATGGTTTATTCCTGTGTAGCTCTGTCTCTGGTTTCCCAAAAAGAGTCATCGGATATTTATATTAATAAATCTAAAATAAAACTCTACGCCATAAGCCTTCAAATAATCAATAATTTAATCATTTTTGTGTTGATCATCGTGTCCATTTTGTTAAATCATTAATGTCAGTCAATCTTTTACTTTGTAAAATGTCAAACACTGTGACCGATCACAACCCAGAATCATTCTCTCCATGACTGCATTCAAGAAAATCCATGAAATTATGGAAATTTATTGTTCATTTGTTTTAAATTATGAAGTTGCTAGTAAATGGAACTCTTTTATTGGCGTATAAGTGAAAAAATGCTGGAAATTTGAGTAGTAACAGACTATTTTTTTTCTGCAATTCTTTCAGAAACTGCCAATATAAGAATTTATAGTTCAGTAAAAACTGAATAGGTTATGTAGACACAGTGCTAGAAAATATTTTTTATGAATTAGTACTCACAAACACAGTTCTCAATAGCCTTTGGTGACACTGAACTCAGACAAGCAGAGTAGTGCAGGTTTAACTAATCAGGCCCGCCCCTTATTTCTTACACGTGTTCGTAGGCCCCATCAGTCCCCTTATCATTGTGGCAAAACCACTTGACTTTTTGGGGTCAAACACAGTATGTGTGAGTTTCTGTAATCCCATTGCAAAAGTATTCCCAAAAGTAACCCTAGTGCAAAAGAAATCCCAAAAGTAACCCCACTGCAAAAGTAATCCCATTGCACAAGTAATCCCAAAAGTAGTCCCATTGCATAAGTAATCCCAAAAATAATACCATTTCTTAAGTAATCCCAAAAGTAATCCTTACTTACTACTTAACTAATGATGCTACCAGTGTTTACTAGTTGAACTTGTGAAAGCCAAAATGCTCACCAGTTGCACAAAATGTTAATGAGGTGAGTGCATGCATAAAGAGATTACGCTATATTTGAATCGTGCCAGATAACATCACATGAGCTCATTCTCGTCAAACTGCCTAAAAATCTACATACACACACATGCACAATGACATCTACACTTGCTCCACTCCCTCTTCTTATCCTACCACCTCCCTTCTCCTCCCACATGACCCCACTCTCATTTCTTTACCGACACACCATCTTGTCCTCATTTTCCTCCTATTCCGCTTTGCTTCATTCAATTTTCCTCTTCTTCTCATCTTCTCGCCGCCGCTCCTTATCCTCCTCTCCCCCTTTCCCCTCCGTCTGTCTGTCTATTTCAATCACCTCCTTTATCAGCCCCTGCTTAAAAAAACTGACAGTTTGCCGGGTAGCTGATCAAGTGTTCTGGCCACCTGGGTCTGTTTTACATTTACATTTTACTCCCACTTTGACCATACACATTCATTGTAAAGCATCCAGGGTGACCCAATCCTATCTACCTTGCTAGTTTAGTCCACTTTGGGAAACTGTTTCTCATCCCACCCCATTCTGGCTGACATTCTCTCATCTAGATTACCTGTCAAGGTCCAGAAATGCAGACCTTTGCTTAGTTTAGCTCTGAGATTGGCTTTTTGGTTTGTAAATTGAGATGGAGTAGCAGCATTGGATGTGTTCTGAATTTAGATGGATGAGGTGTGATTTGGATAGGGAAGAGTGGGTAGTTACAGGAATGACAATTTGCAGGCTAATTACACTGACTTGCAGAGTTGTAGCAGTGTTTACAGACCATGTATGAAATTCTTAATCTTTGTTGTGTTTCTATTGCAAACACCTCTATGTACATGTATTTATGTTCTCTGACTAAATATGTGTGTTTCTCTGACCCATATAGAGTAACTGCAGGGCTGATGTCATTGTTGCCTGCATGTTCTATTGTGTGAGGCTAAGTGCCACAGATTAGAATCTGAAGGCAGCTTATGAGTTATGCCGTGGACTTATGGCTGCCCAGGGATAAAAGGAGAACACATGAAACCCAATCCCTTCATCAAAGAGAAGATGGGGAGTGCAGAAGCAGAG
>OMNV01009548.1:0-10116 GCA_900303265.1 Brotula barbata
TTTAAATGACAGCCAGCGAACGGAAGAAAAAAAGATGGAGATTCGGATTCTGAAAAACGCGGCGTTTCTTCCGTTTTCGGTTGTTTTGTCCTCCGTCGTTCTTGTTCGTATTCTCAACGGCCGAGGCGTTTCGTACGTGAAATAATTCCGCGGTGATGTCTGTCCCACCCGCTCGCCTCCATTCGCTGCGGCGGAGATTCGTTTCGTGTGTGTGCAGAGACAACGGACGACTGCAAAGGGGCTGCTCTGCGCTCCACCAGCAGCGACGTAAAAAGGACTTCCGTTCGGCTCCTTCAAAATAAGAGCGTGGCCGGAAATAATAAGGAAGCGTGTTATTGGTGGCGGTCGTGCAAAGTTGCTAATCGTGGAATACTGACGTCACGGGCTCGGCATCCACACCCACGTCCATTAAAAAAAACCAATATTCTGGCAATTTCAACAAAATTAGAATAATACAATTAATAATAAAACTAATACTAACGATATTACTATTCCCACTACTACTAATAAATTACTTCCAGTAAAATTACTCCCAAGCAACGTCACATTTTTTGCAAGTTGGAACATTTTGCCAATATTTTGATATGATATCAGGTCCGCATGCTTTTGATTGGACCTGCATAGATCCGCCAAACTATTTCTTCAGTATTTATAATTTTTTTTAGAGAATTGTCAGTATAGTTTGTGTCTTAATTATCTAATTGTCTATTTTCACTTGACAAATGTAACAAACTAGAAACCTATCAGTGGGTGCAAAGTCTTGTGAAAATGTTAGTTTGTGGATTGAAAACATTTGAAACAATGTGAGTTGTCCAATTTTGGTAATGTTTTCATTTTCTGGAACACACGCTTTTTGTCAACAAGTCCACAGATATCTTTGATTAAATATCTAGAAATATTTTCTGGGTTTTATGAAGCTTTCAATCATCACTGTGCCTTGGCTTCCCTTGGTTCTCCACACGTACCCATCATCACAGTGTTAAGAACTCTGCCTTTCCTTTCCATGCTATTTTCATTACAAATGCGTCTTTCGAGTACATGCAAATTTGTGATAATGACTTTTCCATTCTAATGTCCGGTAGGGAGGGAGGATGCAGCTGACAAAGACAACAAGACAGAGTGCTCATTTGATAATACATTGATAAAAATCACTTTCTTAGAAAAGTAAACTTGTGTGTAGTCAAGTTTTATTCCCACCGTCATCTCTTGTTCAACCAATCAGGCAATCAATTAAATGATCATGTCTTCATCAAAAACTGGAATTTTAACCCCTCAAACACTGGCAAGGTTAGTGTTATTAGACAGACAGATAGATAGATAGATAGATAGATAGATAGATAGAGAGGCAGGCAGGCAAATCAAATATGTTGTGTAGAGTTGATTCTTCCCACGGAAACCAGAAAAGGGATGAAATTCTGGTGACATACACTCTGATTGGAATAAGATGTGCTCTAAAGTGAGAGATTCGTCTGTTGCTGAGACGTGAAGCGAGGAAATGATGGTGCTGCCCTCATGCGGTAAATTGTAGAATTACAGCACTGCAGAGGAGGCTGGTAGGTGGCTATGGATTTGCATTATGGTTATGCATTTCCAAAAACTATGAGGGTAAAGGTTTTGTTTTGGTGTCAAACGCAGGACAGAAAGGCCACCAAGACACTCCCATGATAAGAATTATTTTGAATATTATTATAAAATTCAAGAACTCAGCATTCCTTCCGCAGTCTAATTAATTACTTTATATGTGCATAATTTTGACGAGACTTTTAACAAAGTCTCCTTAGGAGCAACAGCACCACTTAAGCATACGGGTTGTGCATGTGCTGCTCATAAACAATCTCCAAGATACTCTGCTTCAACCCTTTGTGTACAGAGAACCCACTGGCGGTTCATAATAAATAAAATGGAATATAATTAGTCAATCAACAACACCTTTTATCTTTTAGTCAGGTATGTATTTCTATATTAAAAGCCTGAGGTACAGGATGCTGGCACATGTGGAAGCTATGTGGGAAACGCCCATTGCGGCTCGTTTCAAGATTATTGTGGTATTTACTCAGCAAATGATAAATTTATGGACTTTGACAAACAAACAATAGATTACTGCTGATGGCAATATTAAAATTAAAGACATGTATGTAGCAATAATCCCTACCATCATAAAGATAAGCACAGCCAGACATTTACAGGAGATTAAGAGCAATTCATTTTGGTGTGGCTCGTAGAAAGTGACAAGGACAAACACAGCATGGAAACTTATCTTATGTCTCCATATACACAGATGATCTGATCTAAACTATATATATATATATATATACACACACACACAGAAAATATATATTATTGTTAGTTATCGCTTTATCATTTCCCTTTTTCTGATCACAAACCTGTCAGTCTGAAGAGAGGACATAACTATTTAAACCTCTCTTAAAATTAACCTCCAGTCATCCATCGTCCTTCAGTTTTATTCTAAATTGTAATATTAAGCCCAATATTTCTGAAGATGCCAAATATACCAAGATGCATTCTGGGAAAATCTGTATGAAATTATACCGATAACTGATTTAAAATTTTTAAAAAAATTAAAAATGTGATGGCTTAAAAATGTTTTTTTTTTATAGCCTTTTTTAGGTATACACATTATTAATGGATTACGCTTGTGAAAGTATACAAAGAGCCTTAAAGTACTTGGTAACCAATGAATTTATTAAGGGGTAATTAAGGCGATAGGTGTCTTTGAGTCTTGTTTTGGTCGGGCCAGAACTGTGCAAGCTTTGGACCTGTGGAGTCTTTTCACACTCTGTCTACAGACAGAGGATCGGACGGAAGACCAGAGAGGGAAAGTATCAAGAGTTGCACATTAGATTAGATAAAATGTCACGTGATGTCAGGATTTATCTAGATCTAGGTCTTCTCGAGACCTCTGAGATAAGTGAGGGGACATCTTCAGGACCGTTCCAGCTGTCTTTAACGCGGTTCCTCCCCGATGTTAGAATAAAAACCGTTTTGTCGAATTGTTTGCTCTGCCAAAAATAACGGTAAAAACAAACTATTCTTGAGGTGTGTCTCACAATTTCCAAACGCTCCTGTCAACCTTTCTCCTCAACCTGTTGTGGCTCTTATCGGCGGATTAGATAGTGCGGACCTTCAGCCTTTCCTTTTCATTACGTAACACGGTTTATAAAGCGTCTCTGGGTGGGTGTCAGAGGGTTCTGTACCTTTACCTGGCCTTGGCTGCTCTGTCGGCTCCTCTGACGGTACAGCCTTCCCCTGCTGCTGCTGCTGCTGCTGCTGCCGGTACAGGACACACACAACAGCGCACGCAGACAGAAGGAGAAGAGACAGACGGTCGGACGGAAGGAAACACACACATCGCCATGGGCTGCTGTAACAGACAGTGCTGGCTGATAGCCGGCATGGTGGTCGGGGCGCTGGTAGCCATCCTGGGAGGTGTTCTTATCCCAGTGGGGAACAGCATCATTGAGGCGACTGTGAAGAAGGTAGGGGCTCAATTTCACCTCGAGGGCAAGGAGTGTGACTGTGTGTGTGTGTGTGTGTGTGTGTGGGCACATCAAGGTGAATGAGGAGAAAATGAGCCAAATTCATTTTTTGAAAGGCGTTTCTGCGGGTAAACAAGAAGCCCTGTGTGCCATTTGAGTTTCTATCCTCCAAAAGACGAGGAAATCAGCAATCTGTGATTTTCATGCACAGCAGTTTAGAGCATCTTTGTCCTTCAGATGTATCATCAGTGGGGATGCTGGCCTGCTGGTAGTCTTCAAGCTTGTTAAAAATAGATTATGCGTGTGTATGTGTGTGTGTGTGTGTGTGTGTGTGTCTACGGGATTCAGGAAGCTGTCATTGAGCCTGGAACAACAGCTTATGACAACTGGGCATCGGCGGGGACGGCCGTGTACAGACAGTTTTGGCTTTTTCACGTGTTAAACCCACGAGAGATTGTGGAGAATGGTTCCACACCAGAGGTGGTAGAGAGAGGACCGTACACGTACAAGTAAGTCCGCTTCCTCCCTCACCACGTCTGACTCCAACCGCACAGAAAGACCACCACACAGAACTCTCCTCCTCCTCCTCCACAGGACAAGATATCTACCCAAAGAGAACATCACAGCTTATCCCGATCACACGGTGTCCTTCCTGCTGCCTTCAGGCGCCATCTTTGAGCCATCCATGTCCGTGGGGTCAGAGGAAGACTATATCACCTCCGTGAACCTGGCTGTGGCTGTAAGTGAGCGTCACCCCATGGTGCGGTGATGACTTAACAGCTTTACTTGGAGCGATGCAGCTCCACTGACGAAGCGATCTGAACTGTTAATGGTTACTGGAAGTCCTTTCTTGGGCTCTGCCAAATCAAGCCGGGCTGGATTACAGCTGGTAGCTTAAATTGGAAACCTGAGAGGAAGAAACATTCCAGATTGGCTGATAGAGAAACCCGTTTTTAGCTGTGCTTATGAGCCATATTTGAAGCTCGATTTTAAATTGTTGCAGATCCCAAAGATATAAAATAATGGATCGTAGGAAAATAAATCTGATAGAATGTCCATGCGGCTAAACAAAATAAATTTAAAGTAAAATAAATATGGTGCAGAATTCCATCATAGGATTCAATGATTTATTCACAGGCTGATTCATGAATTTTCCCATAATTATGTTTTCTTTTATTTGTAAAGCTAAGGGGCCGTGAGAAAAAAGTTGTAAATTTGCGAAAAAGTCACAAATTTTTGAGAGGAAAATGGAACATAGGTGATCTTTGGTTTTCTAAAAATGATACAGCTACAGACATTAAAGTTTTGGCAAATTTTTTTGACAAGATCAACAAATTTTATGAACGACAATGCAAGACGTTTCACGTATGAAGTTCCCCCAGGTGCTGCAATGCACATAAATGAAAATACAGCACATGAAACCTGAGAAGGCAGATTTTAAATTCATAAAACATTTGCTGGTTGTTCCAGATTGATCAATCTGTAGAAAATGAAAGAAATGAAAAATAAGATTACATTCTGGAAAAGTTTGAAGGTTTGATACTTCGTCATTGTGCGTGAGGACGGAGGAGACAATGCTGAAGCGAAAAGAAAAATTGTGGCAATTTTCGAACATTGATGTTTTGCAGCTACAACTGCCTCATCACAAACACAAATCCAATTTACGAAGCTGAAATGACAGACGAGGGAGGACTGTGGAAAGACGTCCCCATGAGGCGCTTCAACAACCTTTGAGCTCGTCTGTGATTTCGTGTTTGTAATTTTGTTTTGGGGAAATTGCATCCATAAATCAATAAACGATAATCTTTGAGTCCATAGAACGGCCTTTTAATATCCACGAAGATTGGTTCGATTATACAATGCTGAAGTTTACACAATCAAACAAACATCTTTGAGTTTGAAAAAAACTGCGGGCCGAAGCAACTTCTCTCTGTATTACTGATCATTTATCTCTTTCGTCATAAAAGAAGATTATTCTCCTGTCTTATCTCTCCAAACACAGACATCAATTGAGTGCACAGCAGTTTGTGCAATAATGCGAGATGCGGGAATGTTATGGGTGCTCGTTACGCTTGACACCCTTGCTGATGAAGAAATGAAAAGCTGCTGACTTGGTGCAAAAAGAAAATTTTTCCATTTTTTCTGCTGTCCCCTCCCCCCAGGGTTTATACTCGCTTCCCAAGTGGATGCACGTTGGGCTAAATTTTATGATCCAGGCCAGTAAGTCCTCGTTGTTCCACCGCCGGACCGTGAAGGAGATCCTGTGGGGTTACAAGGACCCCATGCTGAAAAGAACCATGGGAGTATTTACATCAGTAAGAACAGCCCTGGTATGACTGCACTCATCCGTCCAGTCAAGAAGAGATACGGTTCTCACCCTGTGTATCCCTGTGTATTTTCCATAGTACAATGAGTCCGACGATGGCTTGTACAGAGTCTTCACTGGAAAGGATGACATCTCCAAAGTGGGAAAAATTCATTCGTGGCAAGGAAATAGGTGAGGTCTATGGACGGAGTCGTGGGGATTTGGTTGTGGTTTTGGTCCTCTTAAGTTACGCTGTGAAAATCATTTGAACCCCATTTGGGATTAGGGGGGAATTAAAATAATAACGAAAAAAATGATGAGTATGGGGACTTCCAGGTTCCCTTGATCGTCCACTGAGTGGTGCCAAAGCTTTGCGCAAAATTCTGGGAATGTGGGGTGGGGGGCGGGGGGGACCTACTGTCCTTGGTTGTAGCTCCATAAAACCTTTAGCGATTTAGCCAGCGTCCTTTACCCGTAAATAGCGACGAACTTTGGACTTTGTTTTTTGGATGCTGTCAATATTAATGCGCCTTTATTATACAATACATTTTTCTATCATACCACAAGTTGCATCGTATCGTATCAGGAAGTACTACACAACTGTCATCTTCTTGAGTTCTCTTGAGTATTACACGTGATGCTAACTACCAGTGTAATATACTTAAGGGTCCATTTTTTTCCAACAGGAACTTGGAGTTTTGGAACAACACGTACTGCAACATGATCAACGGAACAGGTGTGCCCACCATCTGTGGAAACAAGTAAACATTCTGTGTCTGCAAATAGAGAATAAACGGGTGACCTGATTTGTCTCTCGGTCCCTCTCAGACGCGTCTTCCTTCTCTCCTTTTGTGGACCCGAAGAAGCCGCTGTACTTCTTCTCATCGGACATCTGCAGGTGATGAAGTCAATTCATTTGATCTAGTTCATAGAGGAAGTCAATCAAAGACGGAGTGACGTCCACAGATTATGTTAATCCCAGGCTACAGGCAATGGTGGTAAATATATGACATTTAGTTTTTTAATTTACGTGCCGCTCCAATTCCTTCAAAAAAGAGATTTATGATCAACTCAATCTTGGAATGTAACACATTTTCAGATGCATATAAAATTGGAGATTAACCTTGGTGGATTAATAAGCGATTGAGTGCATTTTAAGGCAAATCATTAACAATTTAAATTCAAATTAATGGGCCTTTTCTAATCCATCACTAATTGGGTAGAAAAACAGCTAAATCCAAACTGAAATCCCTGTAGGACCCTCTTATTTTTGAAGATGTGCCTTTGTGAACCCTTTGAAGCCCGGTATCTAGAGCCGAGATGCGTACTCAGTTCTTCCTATTCAGATGTCTGACCCACATCAGGTCCACGTCGTTTGACGTTGTCACATACTTGGACTGTCCAGGACCGGTCTTAGAACGATTCTCCCTGTTCCATTGTTCTCAGGTCTGTGTCAGCCAGCTTTACAGAGAGCAAGGACCTGAAGGGGATTGAGGTGTACCGCTTCAGCCTGCTGCCGTCCACCCTGGCGGCCCCGAAAGACAACCCGGACAACCAGTGCTTCTGTACAGATGAAGAGATCACCAACAACTGTACCGTAGCTGGAGCTCTGGATATCGGCCAATGTAAAGCAGGTCAGTCCACTGGTCAGGTGACGTGGATCTGGTTTGCAGTATTCGGGATTAACCCAGTCCGCCGATGCTTTACGTATTTTCTTCCACGTCACATGGGTTTATGTCCTGCGCAAAAGGGGTCAAACCTTTTGTATAATCTTCCATTTTTGCAGCACAAACGGGAGAACCAGATATACACATCTTCATCTCTCTGCCTCACTTCCTTCACGGTAGCCCCTCGCTACGAGAGGCCGTGAAGGGCCTCAACCCCATCGAGGAGCATCACTTCACCTACCTGGACGTGGAACCGGTAAGACCCTCTGAACGTCGTGGAACTCAAAAGACTTTGGAGTTCACTTTCAATGTGTCGCATGACTTTGGTGGCCTTTTACCTCCAGATCACCGGGTTCACCCTGCGATTCGCCAAGAGACTCCAAATCAATATGATGTACGGACCGTCAAAAGTCATCAAGTAAGTTACAGTCGGCCTTTTTAAGGACGTTTGAGACAGAACGTTCCTCTGAATCCCAAGTGATTAACTCTTTCCTTTCCACGCAGGGTCTTTAGGAATGTCAATAAACATACCATCTTCCCTGTCGTCTGGCTGAACGAGGTAAATTGAAACGGCAACACGTTGTGGAATATTGCTGTCAGAGTCTTTCAGCTTGGGACGCCCATTGTTTATCTCTCTGTCTCCATCTGTGTGACCAGACGGCCGAGTTGGACGATGAGACGGCGACCATGTTTAAAGAGGAGCTCCTCTCCCGCGTCGAGCTGTTGGAGAATCTACAGATCGGCCTCCTGGCTTCAGGAGTGTGCGTCTTCGTCCTCAGTCTCATCTCTTATTGTGTGGTGCGGAGGAGCGACATCAAAAGGCACATGAAAGCGTGAAAGGATCGCCCCACGCCGTGCGTTCATGCTGCTATGCTTTTTGATACTGACTTGCACTTTTTGGTAACGTCGGTGTTATTTATGATGTCACATTTTCTTTGATACTTGGGGGCAATACTGTGATTTTGTAAGATCTGGATTACTCTGTTGATCGTAGTACTTCAATCGCAGGTGTCGCTGCAACGTTAAAACTAAATCAGGGACACGAGGAAGAACAGGCGAAGACTCCTCTGAACTGTCAGGTTATCCATCCATTTTCCACGTAGCGTATATAGAGAGAAAACAGGCAAACTTTACATCCTGTGTTACAATACTGCACACTGTTAATCCTGTAACACACATCTCACTATCCTGTGCTGAACTAAGCACTTTCAGAACGAATAAAATGGCGAAAAAGACTTTCTCGATGTCCAGTGTTCTTTGGTCTCGAAAGATTACGCCGATCTATCAAAACGGCGGAGGAGGCTGTCCCGCTGCAGAAACAAACCTTTATTGTGCTCACGCAGGCAAATATACTCCGTTTCCTTTTCACCTTGAGTGGCTCATAAATCAAAATAGGAGTAAAACTGGGTTAGGGGGAGATGATTATGCTGTGGTCGTGAATGGTGCTTGGGTTTGTTTGGTGAGAAAGCAGTATTTTCTGCACAGCAGGAGCCCTCGCTTTGGTTTTATGGGTTTTAAATGACCCTCTACGCCCCCCTGGGCTTCTTTGAGTCCACCTTTGACTCTCAGCGTACATGTTGCACATACGTGGAGGTGTTTCTCAGAGATTAAGACGGACAGATCTTACCCGTCCATCTGGAAACGTGCAATTTTTCAGCCTTGAGGTATCCTGGGTATACTTTACACTGATGTTTTAACTGAGGCCACAAATTTGCCATTTCAGTGTATTTAGCTGGATATGAGAACCCGAGCCGGATCGGGGGACCGCATATAATATTTAATACGTTTTACACAGGAACCTCGGCGTCACAGGAAGCTTTTGGGGAATTTGTGTTCGTTTTCCACAAGGATCAGGACTCATTTTGGGAACTGAGCTGGATTTCTTCAACCACTTTTCAGTTCTCACTCAGGGGTTCATGCAACACAGATTGCTCGGACGTGATCTCCCCACAGGGCCCCAGAGGTTGAACACCCAGTATTTTTTAGCTTAATTTATTCGCCTTTAAGCTCTTTAGAACTCTCTTTCTCTTCGGGAAATTCACAAAACAAAACAAACAATCTCCTCCAATCAAAGTGCAGGGGGTGCCCCGTGTCCCCTCCACACCCCAGTCCAGACCTCCTGGCTGAGGTCAGTCGATGAGTTTGTCTAAAACAAGGGAATAAATACCTCTACCTGTACGGAACAAAAGAATCTTCCATCAATTTTCCATCAAATATTCCAGTGTTCAAACAAAGAACTTCTTCAAGGAATGATGTCATTTCTCTACCAGGCAGGTATCGGAATTCCAACTTTACGTCTACCCTTTATTTCCAAAAGCCAAATGTAAATTCAGTTGCACAGGTTTATTCAGGCTATCATCACATTAATAAATAGACTTACAGGTTTCATAAGGTTTTTACACTGAGTCAAAGTTGCCGTCAGCGGCACAGTGATATAAGACGCGAAGCAGAAGAGGAAACCCGACGACAGACCTTGTCTGCTCCACGCCGAAAAACATCCGTCTCTGCGATTTGCAGATACAGTCATAGTTAGTGGGTGACATGGGTGGAAATTATGTACACGTGGTTCACAATGGAAACAATTTCACAGAACTGAGCACAACATTAAATTAAGAAGAGTTAAACCAAAAAAAAAAAAAAAAAAAAA
>OMNV01009549.1:0-11056 GCA_900303265.1 Brotula barbata
CCTACAAATTTGTACTAATGTCTGATAATCTTGATCCTCACCTACAAAGCCCTTGATGGTCACCATCATACCTAAAAGAGCTCCTGGTTCCCTATGATCCCACTACGCTCCCAGAATGCTGGCTTACTTGTGGTTCCTAGAGTCTCCAAAATCAGAATGGGAGGCAGAGCCTTCAACTATCAGGCTCCTCTCCTGTGGAACCATCTTCCAGTTTCAGTCCTGGAGGCAGACACCCTCTCTACGTTTAAGATTAGTCTTAAGACTTTCCTTTATGATAAATCTTATAGTTAGGACTGGATCAGGCTCACCCTGGACCAGCCCCTAGTTATGCTGCTATCATCTTTGTTACTGTTATTGTTTCAGTTGCTCTCTGTTTTCTCTCTTTGTGTCTCCCCACCCTCTCCCACTTTCTCTCTCAACCCAACCGGTCAAGGCAGATGGCCGCCCTCCTAGAGCCAGGTTCTGTTCAAGGTTTCTTCCCTTTAAAAGGGGAGTTTTTCCTTGCCGCTGTCGCCAAGTGCTCGCTCATGGGGGAATGTTGGGTCTCTATATATTGAACTGCTTTACCTGTAAAGTGCCTTGAGATAACTTGTGTTGTGATTTGGCGCTATATAAATAAAATTGAATTGAATTGAATTGAATTCTAGATCAAAGCATTGCACACCGCTCACTGGTACTGTGTATCATACGTGAATTATTGTGTCGAGGTATGGGGGAATGCCTACAAAAGCACCGTTACGTATAATCCGATATAATCTGTGTGTCAGCCCTTTGATAGACTGGCGACCTTGTCCATGGTGGACCTTGTCTTTCACCCCATGACTGCTGGGATGGGACCCCACCGTGACCCTAACACGGATAAGTGGCATAGATAATGGATGGATGGATATTTGGTTTATATATTGTTATACATTTAGAATCTTTGGAAACTTTGAGCTTTTCACTGGACGTGAATATAAAATTGATGAAGATGGACTTGGTGGTTATCTCAGAGGTTAAGGTTAGAATTTGTAAAATGACAAGCTGTGAGTGACTCAAAGTTGTTAGACATAGTTTACTAAAGGCCTTGCTATAGCTACTGGACTGTATATGCGTAATGATGGTCAGCTTCCATGCTGTCCGTGGTGCTGAACATCACAGAAATACAGATGTGAATTCAAGGTCAAAAAATGAAGTGCAGGCCACTAATTTCCATTGTTTATGGCCGCAGAGACATCACTAAAGTATGAGAAGAAGCGACATAAAAGTTAACATGTGGTAAACAAGTCATGTTAAAAGATGGGTGAACACAAGCACGACTTTTGTAATTGCAGAGCGCAATTGAACTCCATCTGTTTCCTCAGGGTTGTAAAAGATTCAGGTTACCTCAGGCTAATTCAGAAGTTGCTTAGATAGACAGGTCATAACTCCCCAGGATATAAAACGGACTGACTGACGAACAATACTCTATATATGGTAATATTCTAATGGCGTGTTTGATTAAAAACTGCTTTTTTAAAAAAAACCAAACGTAACCTAGATTTCCAAAGATGTTCTTTGTTTAACCTCATATGTATTAGAGAAAGAGAAAATTAAATTATCCCAAGATTATCATTATGTTTGATCTTCACAGCGTGAACAGCCATGTTTCTTAGCGTTGAGTCCCAGCTGCGGACGTAATGAATCTTCATTAATTGGCCGAGCTTCTCTTACAGTAGCTCAGGTCCCTGGACACTGACCAGTAAAATAAAGTGGTGATGCATCACTTTGGATCTAAATTATCTACAATGCATGAGATACACCTGTAGTATACCTCTGTCTATCTATAAACTAGTTACCTTTAGTGAGTGAAGTTTATTTCCATAAGGAAGAGCTCCAATTTGTGACTTCTTGCACAGAATAAAGATTCAATCAACAAATGCAACAAACGTTCATTTCTGAACAGTCGAGCGTTTTTTCCAACTCACTGCTCTTCGATGGATTTTACATTTCATGTGTCATTGACAGGTCGCTAATTACTAGTTAGTCAAGAACAGTGATGTGATCATGCATGAAGTAGGAAGCCTGGAATGTCTGTTTTTTTTCCCCTGACAAAAATTCCATGTGATAACTGAAAAGGATTTTGATATATTATATTATATTCACAGTGAGAGTATATTTGATACCATTAAGCTAATTAGACATCCTGTGCTCCATACATATTTACCACCCTTGATCAAGATGTCTTCATTCAGACAACATCATACCTGAAGGCAGTCATCAGCTGCATCATTACAGGGTGATCGTGGGCATGGACCGTCTTTGTTCAGGGACACGATGTGAATCATGATGGAGACTTCCTGCTGTGAAGATGCAAGGCTTATATAAGTAAGTGCAGCACGTCACACAGGCGGTGTGTCTTTTATATGACAGTACAGGCTACATGGTGATCAGAGACAAGACAACTCCTAAAAGAGAGCAAAGAGTGCAGCTGCCATGTCATTGCTTTACGTATCTCTTGAATATAATGTGAAAGGTGTACAAAGTCCGTGTACAGTTTGATAATTCAGATTTTATATTTTTCCTTCTCTTATATTTTTATTCTATTCTTAGTTTGTCCCCACTTTTATCTCACTCCTTTTTCTACCTGTACCTTTTGAGCTGCTGTACCTTGGGGAAGCTTATCTTATCTTATCTTAAAATATGAAGATTTTTTCAGATTCATTGCAGGCATTTGGTGTTTCCAGGGAATTTTGTAGAGTGAGAGTGGACTCTAGCTGAGCGCTCACTCAGCACCTTAACATTTGGTGGCAGAAAGAAGCAGGGGTCGGGGGTAACACTTCCATGTTTACTGAAACATTCTTCTTTTATGGTCATCTTTTGCAGGTTCCTTGCTGAGGTCAGCACATTTCCAAAAAATCTATCCCATATCCAGCTGCTTGAGAGGAACTGTCGAAATTTCAGCTCACAGTTATCCTTCATCTCCTCTTCTTGTGCAGAAACGCTGCTTCATGCTTCTCCTTTGGAAGAACTCGGACAGCTGGCGAGATTTTGCAAGCATCTCCTCACAAATTATCATGCTCGGTGTGAATGCTGCACTGCTGAATACAATTGAAATAAACGTTGAGTTGAACCACCACTGAAGGCTTGACACTCTGAGGTAAACACTAGAGGTGTGCGTCTCTCCCTTACAGGATGACCCGATACGTATCTAGGCAAACATTTTAATACAGAACGATTTGGTGCAATTGGATTCGATGTTATCTGTTTCAGTTGATAACATTTGTTTGTGAGGTCAGTGCAAGTCCCGAACCAAAGCTAGTGTCGAGCAGCATTAGCGGCAAAGCTTAAGTCGGCCAGTTCGTGGCACGTCCAGGCCAATCCATGTGTCTCCGCATCGATGTAGCCGTATTTTTAGCCTTAAAACCAGTATCTGACTTAAATCGGTGAATTTTTATACCCATAGTGGCCCCCAATTTATAACTGCTGGATTTTATTAGGATAATTATTTCATAATATAGTATAAAATAGAGTGTACTGTACTGTACACTTTACTTGTTGTTGTGGTTGTGAGTTCACAGAGCGTGAACATTTGCAAAAACATGTTTTGTTGCACTTCGTCTCCAGAAAGAAGAAATAGATTTCATCCTACATATCCCTCTTTGTTTACTCATTGTCTGATATAACTTGACTGAGGCCAAATACAAACAATTAAAGGGATTTGCTTGCTTTGTTTTCCTTGTTCTCGGAAGCAGATAAATGCTAAAAGCCCAAACACTTGTACGGCTAATACGGGTCAATGTTAGTGTAAAGACTGCGTCTGTGCAAATCCCGAGGTTATGATAACCCTCACACACTTTAACGAGCAAACAGACGACTGATATTCCTACGTCTTGCAGTAATTCCAACACAGTGTGCATCATGCTCACGCAAGCTTGTGCGCCGCAGTGAAAACAATCACCTGCTCATCCGCAAAGGCCAAATGTCAACTTTGACATGGGCCAAATCCATCTCTCTATTCACTCCATTTCTATCTCCTGCAACCTCCATCCTTCTGTCCTCCTTCATATCGTTCACCCACAGCCATCTGTCTCTCACTCTATTGCCTGTTTGTTTTTGCAAGAATGTGTGCATATTTATGCTCGTGTGTGCATGTGCAAATATGACAATTCTTGGTGGCATGTGGCCACGTTAGAAACAGACACTAGTATGAAAAATATTTTAAAAAGGCTTCTATCTATCAATCTGCGGTTCTTGCTGATATAATTTCTGATGATTTGCAGCTGTTTTTCAACGCAAATAGTGATAATACTTCTCCATATTTACTCAGGGGCCACAGAATGACACGGCACACTGAAAACTGCATGATTGAATTCATGCATTATGTATTTTGGGTATATCATATATGTGACGAAAAAAAAAAGAAAAAGAAAAAAAAGGGAAATGTATTAAAATACACGAAGAATTGATATCATGGCTGCGAGAGGACGCTGCGCCTTCCTAAGTGTCCTAAGTGAAAACAGATTGATCATGCAGAGACAAAGAGAGAGAAGAAGATCCAATCAGATAACCAACACACCATGATAGATCCCAGTGAATATATGACAGGTAGAAATATTACATTATTTCAAAAAAAAACAAAAACAAATATTTCCTTACAATACTCAGTTAATTTATGTCCTTGGGCTGATTATGATTGGCAAATTATATTATGGGACATGTTTGCATCATTTCATGCGCTGGTCAGTCAAGGTTCAATCCAAATTCTCTCTTCTATTTAGAGCTTATTGTGTAGTGGCACAACACCAATTGTGAACATAAAGTGCCTGTCTGGAATACCGCTTGTAAATTAGACAAAGCTATTTTTAACTCCACTAATGTAGTGAACGTAGACAATGCAGAGACTTAAATTTGGGCCACATTGCCCCACATGTTGTTTGTTTGTTTTGGTAAAAATCCATTTTTGGTGAATGCAAGGATAAAACTGAGAAAAAAGAAGCATTTTAGGATTTCTCCGTCTTAGTGTGTACATACTCTCAACATCTCCGGAGGTGTTTTGCGCTGGATTTAGTAAATATGCAACTTAAATGCAGTCTGTGGGATTTTTGTGGAATAAAAAAAGCAGTGGCGAGACGAGCTGAAAGTGCTGCGGGGATAAATGCCCTGTGTACCTGAAGCTCTCACTCACCCCGCCATTTACCCGTCTGTGTTTCGGTCCAGGCCAGTGGATTCACCCAGGATAAAATCCTCTCTCTCACTCTCCTGGGCTGTTTCCCTTTTTCACCACAGGGGAACAACGAAACCAAGAGTGTGCCTCCAAGAGCAAATTATGTACATTTAAATGAACCGTTTCCTTCAGTCTGCTCAGCTCAGCGCTGAGAAAGAGCTCAGATGGAACGGGGCTGGATCGGGAGATGTGTGTGTTTTAGTGTGAGTGTGTGCAAGAGGGTCTATAGCCAGTGCACATGGCGCAGTCCTGAGTAGGAGTGTAAAAGTTGAGTGGACCCCAGGCCCTCGCTTAGCCTTAATAGCTTTCCTGTCCACCTCCTCTGGCTGCATTAGAGTAACATTTCCACTCTGGGGGGACGTTCCTGCTTTTATATATTTATTTATTCTATTTTCTGTCCCAGCCCAAATGGACAGACTTCATCTGCACATGGACTTCACAGAGGTGGTCCTGCGAGGCTCACTTCAAACCCACCTAAATAATCCCACAGGGATCTGGCAGCGATAGGCACACAGGGAAAGTTTCAGTAACCATACGTCCTGCTTACACAGACACACACGCACACGCGCACACACCTGTGGCTTCCCTTCACATTCAGACGATGCATCATGGAGCTTCCTTTGTTTGTCAGGCTGTTCCATTATTTACCTCCTCCCCTTGCCCATCCACCTGGGCCTTCAGATGCCATTTATCATCCCCGAGAATCCTTGGGTCCGGCAGAACTTGAAAACCCGATGAATAAGTAAACTAGTTCCTCCACTGCCATAGACTTCCTGTCCCTTTTTACAGGAACAAAGAGACAAAAAGCTGAAATGCAGTGTTGTCTTGAGTGGACTCCTTTACTCCTGACCTTGAAAAGGCTGAAGTTGCTCCTAGAATTGCTCGCACAAAATTAATTTAGATACAAGATAAGAACTCAATAACGGCTGTGAATCAGTCCAATCTGAGATTACGCCTCCACTCACCTGCCCCGCTCTTACACCGTCTTTATTCCATCTCGGCCAATGAGTAAAATCTACCATCGCCCTCAGTCTTCAGCACAGTTCCTCCAGCGTGCCTCCATGCAGCCCACTGTTGGCCTGCCTGCCTGCCTGCCTGCCTGCCTGCCAGCCAGCGCTGCCTAAGCATTCCTGTCTATCCAATGAGATGGAGTCAGCCAAATAGTGATCCACTGTTAGTTATTCAATTACTTCACCAGGCTGGCCTCCACCTCCCTCGGGCTGCTGGTGGGGGGTAAAAGGGAAGATGGGTGTGCTGCGCTGCATATCGCTGCTCCCCGCGGGGAGAGAGGGAGGCCTCGCTGCAGCAACACGCTCATTTTCCACCATAATAGAACAGAATTAGTACAGATTTAACCAATTAGAAAAACACGAGTTAGTTGCCATGTCATTTCCCTAACTGCCACCAACGTGTTTCCTGAGCTTGCAGCGTATCAGCGTAAGTGCCTGTGTGTGTGTAAGAGAGTGTTTGATGTAATTGATATCCGGAAAGTATTCCCTCGTCGACTGTAAGCTTCCAACAACTTTTAAGTGCACTAATACAAACAAGGCTGTAAGCTAGAGGCATACCCTGGATGAAATATATACCGTGTCTGCCAGGAGACAAATCTATTCTCTGCTTTCAGTAAAATACTGTCTATGCGGCAATATCTTATTTGCAGGCTGAGACCGGAGTCTCGCAGGGACCAATTGAAGCCGGTTCTCTCCATCCCTGTGCTTTGTGTGCTAATTACAAGGGTCAGAAAGACTGATGGCTTAACAGAGAAAGTTAGAAGATGAGGTTATCACTGTCCTCCCTCTCTCCTTTTTCTCACACTGGCTCTCGCTCTCCGTGGGTCTCCTACTCAATCCCAGGCTCCTGCGCTTCTCCACAAGGTGCTCCTGGATGGATCGCTTCGACTGATGACAAACGACATCCAAGAGCTGCCATAAATGATAACGCACCACATGGCTGATATTCCGTACCTCCTGGGTGCCGTGCCAGTGTTTGTGCTCCAGGTATCACCCCTGGATGTACGGCACAAGAAGGTCACGGCAAGGCTCTAAGCCTTCAACCCCTTCAGGGATTTCTGTCTCACTGTCTCTCTCTGTTTCATGCTTTCTCTCTTTTTCCACACGTTGACACGAGTCAAGGCCCCATCTTTCACTGCTCATGTAAAGATAATGAGCGTGGCAGGAAGTGTCATCTCCTTTCACATGGTTGCGCAATAAACTCCTCACACATCAGCTGGGAAAATCATCCCTTGGCTGCTAAATTTAAATCAGCCACCGCAGCCTTAAAGTGATAATCCTTAATTTTTCTGGTTTAAAAAGAAATGTACATTTGATGGCAATTTTTAGTCACCATATGATTTTTGGTACATTGTGTCTGACCTGTCATTCCCAGGCAAATGATGCAGGCGGTTCTGTGTCAACTGACAACATTCCAACGCATGTTGTTATGGAGAATACTCCAGCTAAGGGTCTCTGCTTAGGGTCAACAAACATGAAAAACTGTGAAAACAACATCAGGGAGCGACATCACCTTGCTGTGACAGCTGGATTTTGCATGCAATTATGGGAATGACGGTTCGCCGACCTGCTGTTCTGATCCCCTACTAGCTTTAGATGTCAGTCATGAGACCAACGCTGTCGTGCGTATATGTGAGAAAGCAAACAAGAGACACCAAAGACATATTTGTTGTCTCAAAATATTCACACTCTTCAAGTCATTGAGAATTTGGTGTCTGCTGTCCAAAAACATTTCACAGTTTTTCACAAAAAATGATCAGTGCATCAGCAAACACATGAGTGTTATTATGTTATATCCACTTAGGTGGATTGATTGATAATGTCTGGGACGTCTTGTGGCTCTACATTAGTTCAGCACCTACTCTTGTCACATGATTTGCCCCCTTTCATCTCCGCCTAAACGCACTAAAGACCAGTTTGGGCTCAGATGCTGACATCATGTCAGCTGAGGAGGATTTTTCGGACAGCCAGGAACATGACTTCAGCAAAACTGGCACTGTAGACAGAAGTATGTCCAGAAGGAGATTATGTCGGAAAACAAATAACTGCAGCACCTCTGAGTCACAGATCTTTTTATGCCTCGTTTGGAATTATCAACCAACCCTCATACATCATGGGAATATTAAGGCTAAGATATGCAGATTGGTTCCACCAGTACCTTAATGGAACATTTACCCTGCACATAATACTGTGTATTTTCACTCACCCGTGCAGCATAAAATGTGACTCAATATTCATCATTTCAAAGAACACATATTAAGCCATTAATGCAATGCACGGCAGCCCCCGCCCTCTGAATAACTTAATTACACTTCAAATGAGATGTCAGCTAGTCCCCCGTATTGTCTCATTTCACAGAATTCAGGGGGGAATCCTCTGAGACAAGACAGATAGCTCAGCCATCTTAAGAAGTGCTTAACTAGACATCAGCACCCTAACTAACCGCTAGGGAGGCAACATGCACGTGCAAGTATGCACAAAAACACACATGATTTAGTGAGCACGCAAGTACATTGATACTGCTACGCATGAATATATTCTATTAAAAGTACAATGGACAAATGGACAAACAACCCACACAAAGACTCACACACACACACACACATGCCGTTAGCTCCAGGTCCTGATTGGGTGTGTGTGAGTGAAGGGGGTCCCAGTCCAGGGAGAGTACTGAGCACCCTCAGGTGATAATTAGTGCTGCAGTTCAGTGACCTTGCTGGTACTCGACCTAGGAGAAGAAAGAGCCCTGAAAAAGTTTGACGCAATCCCATCCAACTAGACAACTAAAGAAAACCTATACAGACGGATTACAATTTATCGGTAATGATATCAAAACACAACAATACACAGAACACTCTTAAGACTAATATTAATAAAAAATAAAAAGCCAAATCTCACAACAGCATGCATGCGTGTGGGAGACTGGAGCTTCAGGACTTACATTTGTACTACACGGCTGTGAATGTGCATATTTTGACAATTTTATTTCATTTGATGGTTCACAGCATTCACTAATAATTTGTCTATTGCTGTCTTGGAGTGATAATCGATAGTTTTGCAAGTATTTTTACCGCAAAATTTACATCTAATAGTAGTGGGGGGTAATCACAGTAAGTTGGCAAACAAACACACTATAATTCCAATGTTGGAGCGAGGTGATATCACTCGTTGTCATGCCCAAACAAATGAAAGAGCGCTCATCCTTAATCTCTGATGCGGGTACATCAGACAGGATTTGTGAAAAATCCTATGTAGAGATGTCTGTGAAAACTAAAAATCAATAAAATGACTTTTAAAACAAAACCACCATGAAAAAATGGATTCTTTTAAGCAAGAAAACTTGAGGATTATCACTTTAACTATCAAATCATCTTTGGCTAAATAATCATTTAAAATTTGGTTGATTTAAAACCTGTAATTCAGTCTTGTAATACTTTTCCACACTGCACGGCTGCTACCTGCATTCAGCAAAACCGCTTGGAAAATCCGCAGCATTGTTACTCGGAAAAAGCCATATCCATTTTGCTCCGTCAGTGAACTGCCAGAGTTTGACAGGAGCTGAACCGCTGCATGATCGAGCATCAGAAATCATCACTGTCACTGTAACTCGCCACCAGCCAACTCCGCGCCTAGGCACGTGGCGCAAACACCCTGAGTTCCTTAGGGTCACCTCCGCCCGGCCCTGCTGCTGTGACAGGCCTCGGTGCCTTGAGAACGTCACAGAACAAACCTTGATCTTGCGTGACTTCACATTCAGCCCTGAGTCTCTGATCAGATGTGCTGTGGATAAACCCTATGGGGAGGCCTGGGGGGACCTAGGGGAGGAGGGAGCAGGGACCAATGGGACAGGGAGGGTTTGACAAAAAGTGCACGGGGGACTCCCAGCAGTGCCAAACGCAGATTAGAATAGCGACACAAAGCACAAAAAGACTGCCGTTTGCATCGGAGAGCAAGACCGTAGAGGGAGGAATATTCCAAACCTTTACTTATATAGAAGAAGTATGGAATACCACAGAAGAAAGTAAAAACGGGGCACTGAAAGAGTAAAAATAGCAAGAAGCACTGAAGCATCCAAAGTAAAAGTACTCATTGTTTCACTTTTGGTTGAAAATTTTGTATCCATACATTCGAATCAGTTGAAGGAAGGAAAGAAATTAATGTTGAAGGAAATAGATGTGTATAAATTAACACTTTGAGGGAGATCTTGAAATCTGCTCCTCAATCACGTGCTGCATTTTTTTCCTTTTTTTTCATACGAGTTGATTTTATTTTTGTTGTATTTATTTTCCTATATTGTTGCATCTTTTCTTTGCAATCCATCCTTTTGCCACCCACGGCTTGTGTTTCACATCTGGCTGTTCAAGGAGAGGGAATCTCTCTTGCAACTCTTGATTTTATCTTTAGATTTGAAGGTTTTGGGGAGTTTCCTTCCTCTAGTTTTCCTTCCTACAGCGCTTCAGGCTGTCAGGAAGCGTTTGTTGTGTGAGCCCGCAAAGCTCTTGGAGGCCTTTTATGTGATCTTGGGCTATAAACTGAACTTGGCTTGGCAAATGGCTTCATATGAAGTGATATGAACAAGGAAAATGAAATATGTAACATTTTATTATTTATTTAAAATGTAAATCAAAAATCATGGGAAAAGAAGTACAGGTACAGTGAAGCACATCAAAGCACTCTTAATTTCAGTAGAGCAGGCATCTGGATCAGGATCACTAATTCCACCCTAAATTATCCCGTCCAACACCTTTCCTTTTCTCAACCTTCTGGTCTCGGAGGAGGAGTGCAAGTCACCCCCGTCTCCACCGCACAAACACACAAATGATGTTTCTGTAGTGTTATTGCAGATGTCCCACCCTCCACA